>CAUYRH010131360.1:0-40430 GCA_963574655.1 Perodicticus potto | reverse complement strand
CTGAGAACAGGACAGTCTCCTGGCAAGCCTAGAGACGTTTTGTGACTTGGGGACAATCCCCCAAGTAACTCAGTGCTCCGGAATGAGATAAGGTCAGTCACTCACTAGTAAGCATGTGTTCAACATTAATGCTTAGGGTGGTGCCTGTGGCTCAAAGGAGTAGGGCACTAGCCCCAAATGCCGGAGGTAGCAGGTTCAAACCTAGCCCCAGCCAAAAACTGCAAACAAACAAAAAAAGTTAATGCTTAGTAGTTATTCATGAGGGTTGTGGGGAAAGAACACGTGAGGAGAGCACGTGTCAATCCTTATGCATGCAGCCCTCCTATGTCATTACCTTAACTCTCCACACCTGTTGTGTATGTCAATTACCTTAACTCTCCACACCTGTTATGTATAACCTTAATACATAGCCGTTGCAGAGGGGGCTTGGGGCTATCCTGCAATTAAGGTTAGCCCACCTCCCGCAAGCTAGTACTTCTAATCTGTGTCACACCTGGTTCCATCCTGGGGCGACCGAGATCAGGGCCATAGGGGTCATGACAATCAACATCCTTAATAATCAAGAAATGCAAATTTTTTAATATTTGTATTTTTCCCATTTAATTTATATTTTTAAAACATTTATTTTTTATAATGTGAGAAAAATTCACTTTCATACCTTGTTAAAGAAAATGTAGCTGGTAAAAGATTACTGGGAAATAATAAGCTAATGTGTTTTGCAGTGTTCAATGTACATCAATCCAATAATTTCACTTCCTGACCATGCTATTTACAATTGCATCACTACCCTTTGACACTTCTATCACCCTTCCATACTTTCTTTTTCTCCATAGTACATATAACATACTAGCAAGTACACTTTTTTTTACTTGTTTGTTTACTATTCTTTATATTCACTAGAATATATGCTACACAATGGCTAGTACTTTTGTCAGCTTTATTTACTGCCACATAGAACCCAGAATGGACAGAAAATAATAAGTCAATGAAATTCACTTAATGCATCAATTTCCATAATTACTCTTACATGATTTCATAAGAGAAAAAATGATGAAATGTAATTTATCTTAATGTTTATAATACTGAAATATCATAAATAACAATGACCAAAGGTATAGTTTATGCAGTATACACATGTACTGTACAGATTAAAAATGATGTGAATGTATATAGAGTATTTACAATGAAAAACCATGCATGATATATAATTAAGTTACCATAGCAGTTTAACAAACAGTATTTTCAACATTCCTCAATTTTGGCTAAAAATACAGGTTTACAGAAATGTTATCACTGGTTACCTCAAGCAATCACTTTAGAATTAGACGTGATTTTTTATTATTTTCTACTCTGAATTTTATACTCATAATGAGTTATGTAGCTATTTTCACTGTGAAAACACTGTGAATCCAATATGGAAAGCCAAATATCAAATAGTTAAATATCAAATTTTTACTTTTCAGAAGATAGTGAATTGACCAAATGTCAAACAAAATTTGAAAATGACCCTAACAATTGTATGTATATGTGATGGAACTACCTTGTGAATTTTTATGTAACCTAGACCTATATATTTGAGGTGCAGACCTGGTGGCAAGAGAACTAAAGTATTAATACTGTTATTAAATACAGTTCTATGATGGGTTCTCTTTATTTGTATTTTGTAGAAAACAATGAAATTAGAGTTCTCTTTTATCGTTTCAGGGATCTGATAGAACTATTAAACCAAAATATTGCTCTTCCCTTAGAGTCTTGATTCATATTAATGTCAATTGCTTACATCCAATATTTTGGGTGAATATAGAAAATAAAATTCCAAGAAAATAAAACATTTCTATTTTTTACCAAGATAAATTCAAAAAACCTGTTATAACTAATAATGCTCAGAGCATCAAACAAGAAACATTAGGTATTTGCTTGAAACAGCTGGCAGAATTGTTTTATTTTCTACTTCAGTTTTAATAGCATATCCATCACTAATCTTGCTATGGTATTAAAAACTAGATTTTTTAAAAAAAGAGAAGAAATTATGCCATACTTCACATAAATGTATACTCCAAATGCCCTGTCACATTCTAACAAAGAAATAAAGAAGTAAAAGAAGTACACAACACACACACACACACACACACAATTTTAACACCAAGAAATGATGTCAAGGTAGAGCTTAATTTAGGACACATCTTTTTCTCTTATTATTAAGTAGTAGTAATTGTTATCTCATATTTTTAAGATGTCTCATTTGGTGGTAATCACAAGAGCTACATTGATACATACCTTAAGATACATTATGAGATCAACTGCTTATAAGCGGTAGTCATAGCAATCATGTATCACAGTTTGGGGGACTACCCATAAAACCAATAAATAAGAAAGGTCTCTGTCCTGTGCTTAGAGGCCTTGCATATCACAAAACCATAAAGATAAATTCATTAACGAACACATAGGGATATAGAGCTCAGGACTGGCATACCATGACCCATAACATTATAAATCCACTCTTCTGACTAACTTTTGCTCCCTGGGGCAAATGGTGTTCACCTCTCTTTCCCTATGTCCTCAGAATAAAAGGTGACACCATCTAAATGCCAGGGTTTGTGGTATGTACTGCTTCCAGCATCAAATAGAGAAAGGCTTCAGAGTGAGAGAAGGATTATAGTAGCGTAAGGGCTTAAGTAAGAGAGAAGATAAGTTAATTATCTGTCAAATCCTTTCTCTCGGATAAGATGAATGCAATAGTATTACATAACAAGGCATTGTTGCCCAGAATCACTGAGCATCCTTTCCTTTGCTTTTCTTTGTGTACCACAGATGAGCATGTTCTTCACAATAGTTGCACATCATATTTAAACAGTAGTTGCACATCATATTTAAACAGGAACATTTAAAGTATTAACAATTCATATTACTCTTGATATGAATATGAATATATGTGAAATAATATGTATGCAGCATAAAATTATTTCTTTATATTTGCAACTAAAGAGTCAAGGAATACTAGCATTATATATAGGTTTTTAAAAATATTAAATAATATTTAATTAAATTTTAAGATTAATTTTTAGTTCTATATATTTTATTAAAGTTTATATTTATTAGTTACAAGTTGTACTTGCCCTTTAATTTTAATAAATATTTTAAATTATTTTTAAATTATTTTTGAAATTATTTTTGAAAAAAAAAGCTCCTTTGAAAGATATAGGAAAATTTTTTTTTATTTTTTTAATATAATCATATTTCATATTTTTTTAGTTTTGCTTTTAATTGGCTTTCAATCTTCTCAGTTTGAAGTTTTTTTTTTTCTTTCTTTCTTTCTTTCTTTTTTATTGAGACAGAGTCTCTCTTTGTGGCCCTCAGTAGAGTACTGTGGTGTCATAGCTCACAGCAACCTCCAACTCACTGGGCTTAAGTGATTCTCTTGCCTCAGCCTCCCAAGTAGCTGGGACTACAGGTGCCTGCCAGAATGCAGAATGCCCGGCTTTTTTTTTTTTTTTTTTTGGTAGAGACGGGTCTCACTCTGGCTCTTGCTGGTCTCGAACCTCTGAGCTCAGGGCAATCCACCCGCCTCGGCCTCCCAGGGTGCTAGGATTACAAGCATGAGCAACCGCGCCCAGCCATACTTCGTATATTTTTTAATGCGCTTATAGTTTATTTACTAATCCTATTTTAAATCATAACTGTCAATAGAATAAAACTATGTGAAAGATCTTCATTATAAGGACATAATTAGTGATTTTATTAAAAAGAAAACTAGAAAAATAAATGTAATGAAATAAAAGGTATGTAATTTGGAATTTTGTATGTCTTTGTTACTCAGACAAATACTATTGGCATCAGATCACTCAGATAGGTATATTAATTAATTTCCATCATCTTTGCTATTACGCCAACTCTAAAATATAAAATCATAGCTTTGACATCTTTTTTTCTTACTTTCCTGGTTATAAAGGCATATCTATTAACCAGTATGATGCAACATATTATAAGGAAAAATTTATTTGCTTGAGGTATAATTTAAAATATTTAGAAATAAGAAATGTAAGCCTCCAATTATAGTCCCACAGAGGGGTGGAGCTGTACATAATAATCCCAACTGGTAAACTCCCTTACACCACCTCGCCTCATTCCACCTTTGCTCAAAACTCAACTCGCATCTAATCCTCAACTGATATGTCATTAGAATGGTCAACCTACAGATTTTAGCTTTACATTGTTTGATATGAACTCAAAGTATTACTTCAGCTAATCCAATTTATGTCACTTATTTTCTTGATATTTCATGAATGCTAATTTATACCTAAACTTGTCAACTGCATGATTTGTAAGTAGGTTGTTATATAAAGACACAATTTCAAAGCCAACTAACTAAAATAATGAAATCCCATCTATGAACATCTATAGTTTTCAGTTTATGTTTGCATAGTTAAGCAGAGGTACCACATAAACTGCTGCATATTGTGTGAGGAATGTGGTCAAACTGCTCCTTCTTTAGAAAATTTGACTTGTATTGAATGATGAGATTTTACTGGAAGAACATGTCATTTGCTTAAGAGGAGAACTCCATGATGATGGGTTATTCTAAAATGTCCAGATTTTATCACTTTCTTCCTCCCATTTCACAGTTATGCTTTCTAACAATTAGAATACCAATTTTTAAAGATGATAAACAAACTAAAGATATTTGCTATAATGTGCTTTTTTTAATTTGTCAGTATTAAATATGATATATGTCTTCAATCTTTAAATTTGAGATTTATTCTTAAGAAAAACCGTATAATAAATTTCAGTCATTGCCTTCAAGTACATAAATCATTAGCAACTTTACAACACTATCTCCAAATATATTAATTCAACTCAATTGAAAACTTTTGAAAGATGGAAGATAAAGCAGAATCATTTATGCTTGTCTCAACATGCAGAAAATATTATGTCATACCTTAGTAAAGAGACATGCATGGCCTTGTAGGCTGCAGGAAAATGTGACATGGATCAAAGGACCAATAATTAGAAAATAGACCACCTAAAGCCTCATGGCAAGGTAAATTGTAGCATTACTGTCATTATGCAGAAATAAAGACTAGCCTCTTCATAAATCCTGAAACAGTATTGGATAGGATATCTCATCAGTGTTTAGATTCCCTTGATAAGGAGAGATTCCAGAATAGAGTGGGTACCAGGACTGAGTAAAAGAACAAAAACATAAATGGGACACTTTGCATTGCAAGGAGTATTTGACCAGAGGAGTGCACTCTAAAAACTTAAATGTTCTTTAAAAAAAAAAAAATCATACACACACACACATGAAAATATGTAACGTATTTAAGTTTTAACATAGTAGGACTTATGGTAGCCAATGGAATTATTAAAAAAATAGACACAAACATTCACCAAAAAATGCATATGCTATAGAAATAACATTTAAAACATAAATCCTGAAGCTCTCTGTCCCTCTTATCCTCTTATACTCCACGTACCTTTCTCCAATTTGTATGATTAGGTACTCTGTGTTCCCCAGGGGAAGTAACACCCCATGAAAAAAAACAATTAATTAATAAATTCTGAAAAAGTCATGTTTTAATTTTTACAGTAAATATAAGTGCATATAATCCACATAAGAAAAGCTCTTTGAGGTCCTCAATAGCTTTTAAGAGTACAAAGGGGTTGCTGAAAGAAAACATTTTTGTTTGAATCATCTCTCCAAGGATTCAAGGTACTCCATATTTTCACTCTGGTGGAACTAAAGAGGGTTTGTTAGAGACCACTCCTCAAAAAATATACATCCATTAGCCATTTATATATGTATAACAGACAACAAAAAACATTCAGTATAGGTATCATGTTTTAATTGGATTGAGGATATGCAGGCTCTGGACTAACTACTATAAGCCATTGAAAACAGAACGAAGCTTGATGCAAGGGTTTTATCATTTCATTTACAAAACTAAACTTTAGATCCCTACAGAACTGAAGAGGGATCTACTTCATAAACAGAAGCAAATGAGTCTTTTACAGGATGACTTTCACATGGCAATGTGTTCTCACATACTCTTACACTTTATGTCAGCTCATGAAGCTTTGTAGAAAGCTTGAGAACAAATGACCTTTTCATTTTTGTAGTAGTTATTTCTAATAAAGCTTTATCTGCACAATAAGGAGAGAAAAGGTGCTTTGGCCTACTACATAAACTTTAGAAGCTTTAGTACCAGTTAAGTAATATAATAATGATTATTTGGGGCTCCTGAACAGTTAACATTCAGTAGTGGACAAGACCCTCTTTTTGTTACATAATAAATAGTAAGTGGGAATAAAAGGTTGAGTTGCTAAAGCTTAGCTGATCTAGAGGACACACATTGAAAAGAACTGGAAAAATAAGCTGTAAAACACCTGTGTGTGTTGTGTTAACTTCAGACAAAACACATCTATCATCTCAACAATTCATCACAATATGGTTACATTCAGTAGTTGGACATGTAGTTTGGACATGATTCTCCTAAGGGGGGGGCATTTGTAGATAAAACTTTTACTACATTGATGGATCTGTTAAATTAAGTTTTGCATTATAGTTATTGAGCAATTAGGGTGCTAAGGCACCCCCCCCAGGCCTTCACAAGAATTACTGTATGCTTTATCACACCACAATTACCAGAACCTATCAGAATTAAAGACTAAGAGCAATACACTGTAGGAGTTACTTTTGACCATACCTCCCAGAATGGATGGAAAAGGGTAAGTTCTTCATTGATAACTCTTTCATGAAAGATACCTACTACATAATGGCAATGTTTCCTGATCCAGAGCTAATTGTCCAATCCACACAGGACAAGTAAAATCTAGGTAGATGATTTATTAAGCACTTACTACTTATTCTGGGTTAGAGATGGTACAAGTAGTTTATATATATTATCTCATGTAATCCCTCAAAAAATCTTAGAATAGGATTACTGTCATCATCCCAATTTTATAGGTGAGGAAACGGATGCTCCAAAACCGTTTATAGATTTATATTTTAAAATCTGAGTTGGTACACCAGAGAATGAGAAAGGAATTTTGTAAAAGTAAAATAAACAAAATTTAAAAAACAAATAATGAAAAATATCAATAAAGTAATTTAAAATATTAAAGCTATGTTGATTGGTTTGAAGTAAACATGTCAGATTGTATAGAAAAAGAAATCAACATATTGTACCCCACATATGCATAAATGTATTCATGATCTATGTGTATTTGACTCAATAAAAAATAAATAAATAAAGCTATTTGCATGGAAAAAAATGAATTTCCATTGTAAAAAAATTTTTTTAAATAAATTTAAATATTGTAGCTTAAGTCATTAATATTAACACATTTAACAAGCATCTTAAAATATGTTTATAAGAAAGAATAGCCAATAATATTGTTATAATTTTAAATATTCCATTTTTAAAAACAAAATAGTTACTTTTTCTTATTCATGAGGTCTTCTGAAATTTGTTTCTTCTATGACTATTATCAAACCAACCTTTAGCAGCTGAATTAAAAACTTCTGAAGAGAAGTTTAAGATTGTTTGACTCCAATATTGAAAATAATCACCATCAAAACTGATTACAAATCATGGTCAATGCCAAATACAGTTCTGTATTGTTGGTCCTTTTCTGGAAGCTATACAGTTATATCTGAGAGGTGTCCCATCTCTATTCAGTCTTCTCATTTGCAGCCCTGCTGATTTACAGAATTTTATTGGTATTTCAAATATCCACTGAGGGATAAAACTGAAACAATAAAAACATGCACAATATGATGTATTTGTGATTTTGAAATTTGACACAAATTCTATAGTAAATAATTAAAATCATCATGTAAGTATTTGTTTAAATTGCCATCCTTAATGCAAAATTTCCTAAGGTTGTTATTAAAATGGTATACCATTAATTAAATACACTTACTTACATGTGTGAATATACTTGATATGACAGTAAGTATGTATGCATATAGTATGAAGTATTCATGTGGAAAAATGGAAAATAATAGTACTTTTTATTATTCTTAGATATGTATAATTTATTAAGCATTTCTATATAGCAGTCCATTTTAAGTGTTTTGCATCCTTTAATCTCATTTAATCTTCGTAAAAGTCCTAAAAGGTAGCTACAATTATTACTCCCATTTCACCAGTAACAAATCTGCACACACAGAGATTAAGGAGTATTTAAAGTCACGCAGTGCAGCAGTGGTAGAACCAGGATTAAAGTTCAGTCTGTTTGACTCTAAAGCTCTTGCTTTTAACTATTAAGTACACTGCCTTCCACAGGAAAATGAAATTAATGACAGCTTAATGTGATACAGGCCCATCATATATTTTCTCATTTTTCAGATGAAGACATTCACAGAAGTTAAGTTACTTGTAAGTCCTACAAGTTCCAGAGTTCTGTTTCTACTTTCTCATTGTTTATCAAAGTATAGCCTATGGCACCCATCTCAAAATCACCAGATCCTATTTAAGAAGTCCAATTCTTGATGTTTATCCAGAAATATAGACTGTTACGTCTGGGGCAAAGCATTTTTAACAAGTTTCTCTGTAAAGTATTCCACAATTTTTAATTTGTGTTGTCTGTGTCCAAAAGAAGCTTTATATAGACGGTAGGAAAGGTGAAATTTACTCTCCAGAATATGCAATGCCAACATTCAATCCTCTCATTGATTCACACTCAGGACAAAGAAAAGAGACAGAAAAAATACTTCCTTAAGAAATGCCTTTTAATTTTTCTGGCTGTTAAAGGATCAGTAAGTAATACTTATAAAAGTGAGGATAATAGGATATTTATATCCCAAATATTCTTTGGCTTTTGTTTATGAGACTTAGAGTTTCTGACATATTTCCATTCTTCCATCGAAAATCCACTTTCAAACTGTTGTTTACGAAATCAGAAACAAAAACCAAAGCCACTTAAAAAATACATACCAATTGATTTATTATGTGTTCATTATAGGACAGGCATTATGCTGAGCCTTGTAAATGAGGTAGATTATTATCTCTGTTTTATACGTGAGAAGCATGTGAACTTTAAAAAGATTAACTGATCTGACCAAGCTCATAAAGATAGTATCAGAGATGTGATTCAAACACAAGATTATTTAATTCCAAAGGCTTGAACTATGCTGGCTCATTTCAGCACCACATTACAACTACCACCTCTACCATCACCAGTACCACCACCATTATCACCATCACAACCACCACCACCATCACTTACCACCATCCCATCTCGTGCCCCCAACCTGCTTCTGAAGTAGTCATTTTCAGCAACACACCTGTATTTTAGTAGTAGTTGTAATAAGTACAGGAAGCTAAAAATCCAAAATATACATCTGAGAGCTACTGAATCAGAATCATCACAGTGGAAACCAGAAATATATAGTTTAACACACTGTCCAGGCCATTCTTAACACAATATAAAGTGAAAGAACCACTATAATATGTAATAGTGCTTCAATATATATGGGACTATTTCAATTATTAAAATGTTTCCACAAACACTTAATGGCTACAAAAAATATAAATAAAAAAGAACAAGTTGGATAATATTTTAAGTACCAATGCAATTGTTCACCTTTTTGTATATTGTGGAATTTGGAACAGTATGTCCTAGTGTAGTTTTCAAGCAAATAGACAGTAAGACTTGAGGATAAAAATCCTTTGGGTTTGGAAGAAATAAATGATTTCCAAAATCCTAATTTATTTCCATAATTTTTAACAAAGAAAACAATGCAATGAGATTGACTTTCAAAATTTTATGTTTATACCTGTAGGTAAGGCCTGATAATAAGAGTTGAGTAAAATGGCATCACATTTTGACAGGGCACAAAAAAATCTAGGATTAATAGTTCTTTCCCCCAGATCTTCCATTCCTTATTTTTATTTGCATCATAAAACTACAGGCCAAACCATGCATAACATGGGTATCTTGACACTCTCATACTTCATACAAGGACATTTCAAGTAAAGAAAATCTGGAAAATAATGGCAGGTGTCTACATTTCACCATTTTCTCATTAGTCTCCCTAGGATCCCAGATTAGCCATTTGAAACTAATTTATTAATTACTTAATGAATTGTGTACATATGTTGAAAGACACAAAGGTAAGATTGTTCACTGCAGCATTGTTTATACAAAAGGGGAAAAAAGTAAAAATAACCCATTTATCCCTCAGTAAAAGAATGGAAAACTGTGATTTATTTATACAATAGTATGTTATTAGCAATCAAAATTAACAAACAAAATCTACAAGTTTTGACATAATGAGTCTCAAGAAAATATTGAGTCAAAAGACTGAGTTTCAAGTTTATACAGAGCAGGAGTCAATGCATATAAATAATAAATATACCAAAGAATAATGCATAGTGGATATTTGGAAAATGGATTTAAGAATTAGGAGGAGAGTGTCAGGTGGAAAGTGGATGCTGTCAATGACAAAGTAGAGAAGAAAAATAGAAAAATATGCTATACCCTAGGATTAGCCAGAAGTCCTCCATCGGAAATTGTTAGGAAATGAGACTGGAAAAATGGACAGTGGCCAGACTGTGAAACATCATGATTGCTATGCTAAGGAATTTGAACTTTACTATATCAGGACAGGAGACCCAGAAAAGTGATTTAATAAAAAAGTGAAATGATCAAATCTATGGCTTAGGAAGATGTCTGTGACTGTCAGATGGAGAAGTTGCTAACAGAAAGTAGATGCCTGCAGCAATAACCCAAGAAAAGAATAGTAAGTGATTCTCTCTAAGAATAGAAAGATATGAATTAAAGAACAGTTGCAAAGATTAAATTCACAAGGCATGATGGTAAATAGAATTAAGAAATAAGAAAAAGAAGAAGAAATTAAAGATGACATCAATATTTTTAGTTTGAAATAATGGGTAGAAGGCGAGTAAATGTAACAGGGAAAGCTTAGTTTACACTAGCAGCATGCCTTCTAGAAGCAAACTCAGTAGAAGAATAGAAACGTATCTAATCTTCACAAGAAAAAGGGATTACTAAAAAGTTTTAGATTAATTAGTATAAAACTGAGAATAAAGTTATGGCACATGAGAATAAAACAGGACAGAAGAGAACTCTAAAAACATCCACAGCCCGGTGCATAAGCAGGAAGTAAAGAAGGAAGAGATCATGGAGGACAGAACAAATGTCAAGGAGGTGACAGAAAATCAGGAGCAAGTCTTGTTTAAGAAACAAAAAGAAGAAAATAAGTATTTGGCAAATAAAGCAGAGTCTAGCCAAATGTATTTAAGGATCTTTCCAAAAATTTTGATAGCTATCTAAGTAAATTTTTAGTTACGACAATACTTGACAAACTCTGACCTAACTACTAGTCTGTAAAATAATACACTCACGCAGGATACGCCTGTGACTCAAAGGAGTAGGGCGCTGGCCCCATAGACCAGAGGTGGCAGGTTCAGACCTGGCACTGGCCAAAAACTGCAAAAAAAAAAAAAACACGTGTATATATATATATACACACACACACATATATATACACTCATGCTTATTTTGTGATGCTTGAAGGTCACCCGGATGTCATATGTTATTATATGCTATGTTTCATGCCCCATGTAGTAAAAGTTAGGTATCTGTCTGAAGGAAGTGAAATGTAGTAAAAGTTAGGTATCTGTCTGAAGGAAGTGAATAATAATGCTTCTATTGAAGACATAATCTTACTGAACCAGATATAGGAGTACAGTTTGGAGAATGATAAGGAAATTGGAAAGATGCTGCCGTTAAAATGCAGCTTACATCACCACTAATGTTCTATTTTTGATTTGAACTTTTCCTTTCGAAGTTTATTTCATGAAGTTTCAGCATGAAGTCATTACAATGCTAATAAGATTATACATATTAAAAGAGTTATAGTGAAGTAACTCTACATGTGCTGTAGCCAAATTTAATACATAATAAATTGGATTTATTCCCAACATGGAGGGCTTCTCATTATAGATAATTGCTCTGAAAAGTACATTTTTTATTATTGCTATATTCCTAACAACTAAAAGGGAAAGACATAAACTTTTTAAGATTTTTTAAAACTCTGTCCAAGAAAGAGTCATTAAATTGTCAATAACATTTTTGATGAGTAATAAAGTTCTAATCCTAAGGATTCATGTTAGAATTTTTAACATGTATGTAATGGTATATATGTCACACCTCTGTGGTTTCTTAGAGTAGTTTTCTCCATAATTCCCAAGTGGACAATATTGATTAATAAGTACTTAAAAATAAATTAAGCCTAAATATATAATTAAAAACAAATATATTTCTCAACAGTTTCTAAAAAATTCAATAATTTTCAAACAACTATAAAATGGAATCCGAAGTAGTTAGTCATGACATAGACATTCGGTTATTTAGGTCAAGTATTTAAATAATCTGTTGAAATGATCTATATAATGCAGTATTTCTATTTTTTTTTTTTTGAGACAGTCTCACTATGTCACCGTCAGTAGAGTGCTGTGGCGTCACAGCTCACAGCAACCTCAACTCTTGGGCTTAAGCAATTCTCTTGCCTGAGCCTCCCAAGTAGCTGGGACTACAGGCACCCACCGCAATGCCCAGCTATTTTTCTCCAAGTAGCTGGGACTACAGGCACCCACCACAATGCTCAGCTATTTTTTGCTGCAGCTACCATGGTTGTTTTAGCTGACCCGGTCCAAGTTCGAAGCCGCTTGCCTCGGGATATGTGGCTGGCACCATAAACCACTGTGCTATGGGCACCAAGCCAATGCAGTATTTGTTGAAACAGCTCGGAAACTTTCTTAATCTCAATAGTGCAACCGGAGAAGGCATATTAAAGCATGCAAGTAAAATGATGAGCTTTAGACTACAAAGCATTTTTCTGCAGCAGATTGGGAGCTCAAATTAAGCTATTTTCTCTTACTCTGATAAATTTATTCTTGACCTTGTCTATTATTACATAAGAAACCACTGCTGAGAATTGCAGTTAACACAGCTATGAAACTTTAATATCATCTTCCCTTTTTACAAGTGGTGTGATTTTCTGTCATTACCAAGATAGCATAGATTGAGATATGAAGGCAGATGTACTGACACATTAGATAACCATATACTGTTTAAAGGATACTCCTGTGAGTAGACTGAAAGAAAGAAAAAGAAGCTTCACAACAGGTCCCATGTCATGTCATCAATTACACACCTGTCACACTAATGACTAAGGAAATGCAGGGAACAGTGACAATGGGAACATTCATCTTGTTCTTCTCTGGAAAAGGTGCACCGGTATCCCACTGCACTCTGTCTTCTGCTACCTCCCGTCTTCCTGACTTTTGTTCTCTATGACAGTGAATGTGATCCTGAGAATGTGGTCTATCTATCATCCTTTCTTCCTGAAAGGCACCTTGACTGCGGTTAATGACTGTAATAAGACCAAACAATAGATACCATACGCCAAACTCTCATATTCGGCTTTTCTAATTATGAGCTCAGCTGAGACAAAAAAGATCAAAGGATTCTACTGGAAAGGCAAATAATATTTTTGTAACATCTTACATATTTTTCTCCCCTGGTTCATGTCAGATATCTTCTAATATTTAGATAGGAAATATAACTGAAAAGTAATGGGACTGGATTTTCTTCTGTGGAGTATATAAGCAATAACAATATTTGTAAGTATATATTCTACATACTTACAAATGTACATGCACAGTCCTTGCATTTAGCAATAACATTTTTTTATTTTGAATTGCAGACCAGGACTTCCCCGCATTAAAGCAATATGTGTATTAGCAATCAACTATGCATTTAGTTTTAGTAGTGCACCAGTTATTCTCCATGAAGCTACTGAATTTACAGTGTAAGACTGTAACATGCCCATATAGAATACATATAAAAGAATGAAGTCAAATAGAAAATTTGACACAATGCAGAAATTAATCATCCAACAAATACATACCGAATACCTATTAAGTGACAGTTTCTAAGGAACTGTCTATTTGGGCTACAAGAGCCTGAATCCTTGCTTTCCCCTTGTCCCCTACATGAACTTGAAACAATTAAACTCTCTATGCTTCAAGTTCCTTATCTGTAATGAGCATAATAATAGCACCCAACTCTTACAATTGTTGTAAGGGGCACCCGGACCAGTAACTTGGCACAAAGAAAGCCCCAAACAATATTTTTTTTATTATCGCTATACATATTTAAAAAACTAAAATGTGAAAAAATATATTCCTTATAATATTAAAAAATAAAAACTCTATCCAGAAGCTATTGCTGCTGCTGCTACTTCTGCTGGTACTACTACTATTATTATTACCATTACTACCATATCTATTGCTGCTTCTCCTGTAGCCTCACTACATGCCAGGCACTATCAGGCACTTTCAGTTATTTTGATAGCCACAAAAAAGTCAAACACTACATCACTGTGTTTCCATTTTACATAGTAAAAACTGAATCTCAAAGCAGTTAAATTACTTATACAATTATCTTTTTCTTAAATCAGTATTAAGAACTCTAAGGGATATAAAAGCTAATACAATCTATTTTCTACCAAATAAAAACCTTACACTAGGGCAGCACCTGTGGCTCAAAGGAGTAGGGCGCCAGCCCCATATGCTGGAGATGGTGGGTTCAAACACAGCCCTGGCCAAAAACCGCAAAAAAAAAAAAGAACCTTACACTATAATAGGAGGAGTAAGGAAATATAAAATACATCATACAGCCATGACAGAAGGTGGTAATATAATGAAAGTTTTAATAGGTATAAAGATACAGAGGGTCAAAGGAAAGGAATTTTAGAGGTTGATCGCAGGAGAACATAACTGAGTTTATCCTAAGGAGGTCTATGTGCATCTGCAAGTGTTTTAATTGCCTGGAGGAGGGAGAGAGCTGTCTTCTCTGTGGCAGTAAGGCATGTGATATTAGTGGATATATAATAAAATAATAACAATAGAATGGAAAATTCATGTTAAAATCCACCAGTGGGGGGAGAGGGAGAGGGGCAGTTTGGATGCTGCTTGATATTGGGTTTCATGTGCTGCTTTTCACTTCCAGGAAATCACTGCTTTTTTGAACTTCCTTAACTACCTTTATATTATCAACAATTTCTGAACCTGAACCTGAGCGATGCCCAACATTGTGGACCATACATCATAACATTTGAGAAAAACTCATAGTTGTGATGCTTTCCAGATATGAATGTGTTAGAGTCATTAAGTTCATTATAAGTAAGTCCACAGAGACAAAACTGTGATGCAATCTATTAAGAAGCCAAGTAGACCAACCACTCAATACAACAATCCTACCACTCAGTATTCTACCCAAAGGAATAGACTATTCATCAAAAAGATAACTGACTTCAAGTGATTATTGCAGCAAAATTCACAATAGCAGAGATGTGGCATCAACCCAAGTGCTCATTAATTCATGAGTGTATTAATAGAATGTGGTGTATGTAAACCAGAGTACTACTCAGTACTACTCATCCATAAAGAAGATGAATTAGTACTTTTGGAAGAATCTGAATGGAAATAGAGACCATTTTCCTAAGTGAAGTATCTCAAGAATGGGAAAACAAACACCTCGATTACTCACTATTAAAATGGAACTGATCAATAAGCACACATGTGCACAGAGGAAAGTAAAAGAGTAGAAATCAACCAGGAGAGAGGGGAAAGGAGAGGAGGGGCGCAAAGCACCTAATGTGTACAATGAGCATTATTTGGGTGATAAGAATACCTATAAGCCAGAACTCAATCATTATGAAAGTGACCCATGTAACCTAAAACATTTGTACCCTCTTAATATTTTGAAATTTAAAAACAAAAGCAATCTCAAGACACTTATGAAATAAGAAAGTACAGGGGAAAAAAATCAGTGATTTCAAGGTCAATATCACAAGTGCTCTGGTAAAATCTGTATCTGGTGAACAATAGCATTCACCAATTTGAAAGAAAAAGACAGGTATTCCGCAACAAACATTTTAGCATGGAGTTTTCTATAATGAATATCTATTAATTTATCAACCTAGGCTTGTAGCCTCTGGCTTCAGTATATTTTCTACCAAAACTAAATTAAATAATATGAGGCTTTATATTGGGTTTTTGTTCCCCATTGGCAGGGTCCCATAATTAAGTATGAAAATATAGAAACATACATGATTTTTCTATCATATCCCATTTCTTTACTTACAAAATATTTCTGGTATTTTGCAATCTACAGACATATTTCAGTATCTTTTTGTAATTTTTTTATATCATTCTAATTAAATTTTTCATATTATGTTTGAAATTTAAATTTGCTTTAAACATGATTTACCTCATCACAAATTAAAAATGTTAAGCAATTTATCACAAATTTACTCAAAACTCCCATCAGGACCTAACACTGACCCAAAGGATTTATTATCCATATTTTAATGTATCCTAAGTCCTTTAAGTCAATGCTGAGCTATTCTCTGAAATTTCTGCCTTAAGTGCTCAACTATTGACCTCTCCCCTCACTGATCTTCTCTAGTGCTTATCATTCGAGCCCTTTAACCACCCCCCCAATTCACTACTCTTTACAAGGATAGGTCCTGTCCCGTCAACCAGACCAAAAGTTCTTTGGGAGCAAGAATACCTTACTTTTTCATATCCCCAGCTATAGACAGTAATAGGTCATTCACATAACAGAAATTCATAAATTGTTGAAGAATCACTGATAACAAAGAAAGAGAAGGAGAGGTGAATGGGATGGAGCAAGAGCAGAATTTTAAGAAATATATTATTTCAGAAATAATTAAAACTTAAAACATGATTCGTAATATTCAAAACATGAGAAAGTAGAACTCCAGTTGGTTACTTAGAAACTTGATATGACAGGACCAACATAGTGGTCAAAATAACCCAAACTGCTAAAGCAGTCACGTAAGAATGTTTATTTCATATTAATTTCTTGGAGCCTCAACTGAGTTATTCCTCACTGTCACACTTACTAGCATAATAAAAAAAGATGGTGCTGAATCATCTGCATCTTCCCTTAAGCATTTCCAGAGTTCTAGAATGGGTGAATACTCAAATAGGATCAGTTCTATCCTTTTAACACTATATGCCTTACCCACAAAGCATTACATTACTTTTGATAACACTGCCAGTTTTGAAGAGATTAGCCAAGACATGTATTTATTCATCATCATATTTGAAATATATACTTCCCAATGATTTTGATCTAAATTAAACTATTAGATAAAACAAAATTCTTGATATATTAATGAAAATAATGCACTCAGGAGATACAGGGTATAATATAAAAGTATTCAAGGGAAGAAATCATTAGTTTTACCCTCCACACCACCAATCATTATGACCTAAGGTAAAGCCACACAACCTCTTTTTGACCTCAACTGTCCCACGTATAAATTGATACATTGAAGTATACATTCCCCAAGATTTCTACAGAGTCTAAGTTTCTATGATTTTATGAATTAATTATATTTTCAAGCATGGAAGCAACTTCATGAAAATTCAAGGCCTTCTATCTTTATGAAAGCTCTGGGCTCTAAAGACCTAGTGCAAAGTTTTTTTAAAAAAAAAAAAAAAGGAAGAAACAAAAACAAAGAGTGAGAAGCCCTCAGTACTTCCTCTCACATACATCTAGCCAGGCCTCTTCATACCCTGAACAATGTATTCCACATTTGGATGCACTGCGCTGAACTGCCTATAAAGTGGTGTCTCATTTAGTGCGTCCAGAATAAGAAAAGGCTTTATAGCTAAAACCACAACAGTATTTTCTTTGCTCTATTTTGTTTGTCGCTGTGTGGGGGTGTGCTTGCTTATGTGTGCATGCGCCTGTGGGTGTGTGCTTTATATGTAAAGCCAATAAAGCCAGCTTTCTTGTAAACACCTCTTCTGGGGTGCCTCCTTTGCATTATAGAGGCCACAAGTTTAAAGATAACACTTATCCGACTTTACATTTGGGATTCTGAATATAAATGAGGTCCCCACAATTAAATGCACAACCTGTGGGAGGGTAGGAATATTCAAGTGGAAGCCCTTATTTGTTTAGCTCTATTGACAGACACAGTTGACATGTGGAGAGTTATGCTATACTATTCCAGGGTCCATTCAGCAGCATTATATATGTCAAGTGACATTTATGAAGTTAGTAACAACCTTTACCTACCAATATTTCTTATTCCAGTCATTAGCTTTACATACGTAGATATCTGTGGTAGCAGCCTCAGCTCCTCTGCTGGACTATGTCATGGTGTTTTGAAACTTATTCCTGGAATCCCAGCTTGGGGTTCCCTACATCAACTTTTCCAACAATATTATAAGCACCTTATTCCCTGTATTAAATTAGTTTTTGTCAAAACAAATTGATTTCCATTTTCTGCATCTGAACCCTGTATGATACACAAATATTTTAATGCTGAAATTGTTAAAATATAGAAATCAAAGAAGGAAGTAAGTTAGTAAGGAAGGAGGGAATACACTGCCAAGTCATAAATGTTCCAGACCTTAGTGCCTCAACTATAAAATGACAGTATTGAAAGACATATTTTCAAAGACTCTACAAATTCTAAAATTCTATGCCTTGATTAAATTTAAAACATTAGCTGTACTGCCATAAGCGACCTGTATCCCAAGGCAAATGACTTTTTTCGCCTATAACCAGAACAGACAAAAACATGTATTTTTAAATTCTCTGATGACTTCTCTCATAGTTCAGTGATTTTATCAGGCAGTAAAAAGAGACAGACAATCACTTATATGAACACTTTGGATTAAATGGATACAAATTTAGCTTAGTGCTTTTATAGTTTGTATTTTTTTTAATTAAAAGTTGAGGTAAAACAATTTTCTTTCAAAGGCAATTATTGAAGCATTTTACTCAATATGCATATTGTCCTAAAAAAATACTCCTAATGGACAGTCAGGAACTATCTGATCATAAACCATAAAATGTTCTTTGCAACTGAAGATGGCTACCTACTCAGTAAAAACACTTCAAAGGAAAGGGAAAATGATTCGATGCATTGAACAGTTGAGTAGTATGACATGGCATTTGCCATTTTTTATTAACTCTACCATTTTCTTAGCAGATGATGCAGAACCAATTATAGTGATTATAACAATTTAATCAAGAAAAACAAATGATGGGTAGTTTGTAACAGTGTAACCAATTTTTTAGAATTTATAAAGTAAGATTTAATAATTGTCTTTAACACTTTTGAGATGTACATGTATTCTTCAAAAAATATGTGGCATAGACTGAATTATTGATTTTAACATCCCAACCTTTACTTGAGCTCTTTAGAGCTACTAGTGATTGTGTATCTATAAGTACTAGCTATTAACAAGTAAAGAAAATTATTATCCAATTACAAAAGTAATCTTTGTGGCATATTTGGGGTTATATCCCTCAAAAGCAGAGGATACTCTTTCCTTTCCTCCCTCCTGGTACATGAAAGTTAGATGTGATGGCTAAGCAGTTCTTTTGTCCCGGGAGGATGAAGGCCTCATGGCTAAGCTTGCTAAGCACTGAGCTAACCAAAGCTACATGAAAAAGGAAGAAATTTCTATAGTCATTTTGAGTTTTATTTTGCAGCTAAATCTATTCTTAATCAACATTAGCATTTATATGATTAGGAGATTGCTTTAGTTCTCATTAAAACTCCATGTATAAAATTTTCTTTAAAAGCCATGAAAGACAAATATGTATGCCATTAGATACTACCCTTTGGATAAGATCTATGTAATTGTTTCTCTAAATGTTCTGTAGATGTTAGGACTTATATGTGTGAATATACTGATAGAAAGAAAATAGTAAGTGGAAATGCTAGACATTGCAGAAAATTTATGCCTCAGCTCCAAGATCATCTCTCACTCAGCTAATAGAAAGGTAGTAACTATAATCACAACCTAACAGGTATTTGACTTTAAAGAATATATTATATAAAGTTTCAATTCCTTGGAGAATTTATAAAAATCTGTAATTTGTGATTCAAGTTATTTGTGATTTTTCTCACGCCTGTATGTGCATTTTTAAGCTATTGGCATCTTCATTTCATTCTAAACTGGTTATTTACTATTTCTATATCCACAGTAAACATTGAAACTATATTTCCTGGGGAATAAAGAGGTCCAGAGAAACTCATTAGTGATGATTAAAGTAAAAAAAGAGGGTGAAAGTCAGAAAATTATTATTCTGAATGATAAAATACAAATTTTAGATAATGTGCTGAATGTTGAGTTGAGCGGTGACTCTGACCTCTAAGGTGAACAGGTTCATTTTATTTTTTTATACAGAACAAGAAAAGGAAATTTGTTAAAATATTTTGGGACATGTTCTAGTTAGGGCAAGATGTAGCATTTATGGGAGAAATTGTATGCGATGGCAGAGACGAGAGAAGATTAATTTTATAGCTACTTTAGTTGCCCAGAATGCAGAAACTTTTAAAATTTAAGTTATAACTAATGCCACCATATAATCTGGATATTCATAAATTGGCATTCTAAGATTAGTATTTATTTTTTTTAATCTTTACTTTCATAGTAAATGAGAGGAAATATCATTTCTCCTGTTTTAGTCAATCGGAACCAACTCTATAAGCAATTCGGCAGATTACAAAGGCATGACTTTTAAAAATAATGTCAAATCTGTACCTAGATCTTTACTAGTTATCATCTACATTTTAGAAAATCAATCTGTATGTTGAAACAGCATTACAGGAGGAATACTTAAAGAGATTTCTAGATGTGGTAGAGTTGCTCTAACATTTTCTATTATTATTTATTTAATGTACTTTTATGCTCTATTCATGTTTTTGCCCTTTTTCTTGTAATGTAACAATATAGTCACATAACAATCTATAGTATTGATGATAACTACAGTGTTACCAATGTAGCATTTGCAGATAGTGTTGGTGCTACTGAGATAATCAACTATCCAATCTGAGTCAAGCAACCACTGAGTCAAGAACATTTGCACCAAGTGCTATTGTTCTAAATGATAACTATTAAACAATATTATTGAAAATGTTTAGGATCAAATCCCCAGTTTTGTTAATACAGATATATGTTAATTTTATATATGTCTACCATAGATTATTTTCCTACATTTTAATCTCAAATGCAGGAAGTTCATTTTGACACATTTTGTGAATTATGTAGCTCATAGTAAGCTCTCTACTAGGCATCCAAAAAAGCTGTATTCTTCAAAAAATGTCATTTATAAAAGAAAGTGGCCAAAAGATGTTAAAGTTATAATCCCTAAAACTGAACAATTAGTCTATCTTGATCACTGCCATGAATTGACAGAAAATGTCCTGAGCCTTCCTTATTCATGAAGAAAAATAAAATCATTATAGATTTTCCTTTTCAAAATCTGAATTTCATTGATTGAGCACTGGTACTATACTTATATCATTACATTATCAACAGATGTTCTGATATTTTCAGGTACACTTTTATACTGTGAAAGCTTAGAGTAGTTTATAAGATGTTCCTTTCTCATTTTTGAGTTTATACCTAAACTTCCATAACTATTTTTTTTTCAAAACTTAGGTGTTTAGTGCAAACTTCCATAAGCCTAAAAATAAATACAAAAATTAGATCACAAATAACAAGCATGGAATGTTTTTTCTAGCTTCCTGTAACTCTCTGAAATACTAGTAAACTAACTCTACAATTCAGGTACTTCACATAAGCAACCAGAATTATGCCATAAATAGCATCCTATTCTAAATTTCTTTTTACTTAGATGTGTCTTTTACTTTCTCATTTTTAATGGGATTTTTTAAATAGTAATAGCTAACATTTACTATATGTCAAGCAGTCTCCTAAGTACTTTATGCATATTAGTACATTTAAAAAATGGTCATAAAGCAGTATTACAATCTCCATCACCATTATCAGGTGGGGTAACAAAGCCACATGAACCTTAAATGACTTTACTAAAGTCACACAGGTTTATGTAGTGAAACTCAGATTTGAATACAGGCATTATAGTTGGAGTTCCTGGTGCTAAACCTTACTCTATAATGCCTTTTAACTTTACAATAGGAAAATAAAATCTCAATTATTCAAAAAGGTAAGTGACAGGAGGCCACAGTACTGGAGACCATGGCAAAAATGGAGATTTTATGATTCCTTGGAAGAAGCAGGTGCTATGGAGCTCAAGCCAACTGTTGAGAAATGTGTTCGGTTAGGATTTAATTTTACCCTACCTACAAGCTAATAAGTTAGACAGTTACTATTTCATGATGCTGGCAAAGGAAATGAGGAAATGAGTCAGATACAAAGAACTTTGTTAATCACAGCACAGCAAGTAGCATGATCATGGGCATATATGTATCATTTTCCTTTACTTGCTGCATTACAATGTGCCCTGGCCCAGGTTTAACATAAGTGGTTTCTAAATGATGCATGCATAGCATTACTCACACTAAAGGAAGCTATTCAGTCATTAAAGATCTCCATTTTATTGTCCTATAAATGCATCAATTAAGTGACATTTCCAGAGAGTCATGCCTCATAAATCAATAATTTCAGATTTATTTACAATCAACATCACTGACAGACCAGATACATATTGCTATAAAAGCATTACATAGATAAGGAGTCTGCCCCTAGTAAATATCACTAGTGGGATGGCAAAAAGTCTGTCATTAATATGTTTATAGGATTCAATAAGAAGAAAAATCATATGATTACATCAAAAGATGAAGAAAAGCATTTGATAAAATCCAAGACCCACTCATGAAAAAACTTTCAGCAAACTAGGACCAAATAGGAAGTTCCTATCATCTACAAAAAAAAATCTACAAAGAAAAAAAATCTATAGCCAACATCACAGTTAATGGTGAGAATTAGATGCTTTTCTCCAAAGACCAGGAACAAAAAAATGCATGTCTCTGCTCATAACTCCTATCCATATTTTACTACAAGTCCTAATTAATGTAATAAAAAGGTAAATAAAGGTATATAGATTGGGAAGAAAGAAATATATTTTTCTTTGTTGGAAGATGACATGATTGTCTATGTAGAAAATCCCAAAGAATCAACAAAAAACTTGTGGAATTAATAATTTTAGTAGGGTTTCAAGATACAAAACTTTTATATAAAATCCATTGTTTCCTATATGTCCTCAATTAACAATAGGATTTAGAAATTAAAAACAACGCCATTTACATTATCACCCCCCAAAGTAGAAATACTGAGATTTAAACTTGACAAAATATGTAAAATACCTATACAGAGGAAAGACATTTTTAAAACTTTCATAAAGAAATCAAAGACATAAACATACCAAACATTTTAAGCTCATGGATAGAAACATTTAATTTACTAAGATATCAATTCTGAACCAGTACAGTAGCTCATGCCTGTAATCCCAGCACTTTGGGAGGCCAAGGAGGAAAACTTGTTTGAGGTCAGGAGTTCAAAAGAAGCCTAGGCAACATAGCAAGACTCCATTTCTACAAAATATGGGGAAAAAAATTAGCTGGGCCAGGCGGCACACACCTATAGTCCTAGTTACTCAAGGGGTTGGAGCAGGAAGATTGCTAGAGCCCAGGAGTTCAAGACTCCAGTGAGCTATGGTTGTGGCACCACACTCCAGTCTGAATGACAGAGTGAGACCACATCTCTAAGAAAGAAAAAGTAAATGATTCTCCCCAGCTTGATCTATAGATTCAATGCATTCAAAATTTCATAATGTTATTTTATGCATATCAACAAACATCCTAAAGTTTATGTGTAAAAATGTAAAAGATACAGAACAGCCAACATAGAATAACAAATCAGAGAATTAACATTACCCAACTTTAAGACCAAATATAAAGCCACAGTGATCAAGACAATGTGGCATTAGCTAAAGAACAGACAAATAGATCAACGGAACAGAATAGAGAGCCTAGAAAAGGACCAACACAGATATAATCAACTGATCTTAGGCAGGGAAGCAAAGGCAATTCAGTGGAGAAATGATGGTCTTTTCAACAAAGAAAATGGTGCTGAAAAAGTGGACATTCACATGCAAAAAATAGTAATAAATACACACAAAACTAGACATAGACTTTATATCTGTTACAAAGATTAACTCAAAATGGATTGTAGATCTAAATTTAAAATACAAAACCATACAACTTCTAGATAATAATATAGAAGAAAATCTAGGTGACTTTGTATTTGCAATGACTTTTAGATATAACCCTAAAATCAAGGTATGTGAGCCAAAAAATAGATAAGTTGCACTGCATTAAAATAAAAACTTCTGATCTGAGATAGATACTGTTAGGAGAATGAAAAGACAAGCACAGAATTGGGAGAAAATATTGGTAAAACATACATATAATAAAGGACTCATACCCCAAATATACAAAGACTCAACACTTTTTTAAAAAATTATAAAATATAAGCCCAGGAGTTGGAGGTTGCTGTGAGCTGTGACACCATAGCACTCTACCAAGGACAATAAAGTGAGACTCTTTCTCTAAAAAAAAAAAAATTACAAAATGATTAAAAGATCTGAACAGACTCCTCACTAAAAATACATAGATGGAAAATAAACATATGCAAAGATACTGAAAAGCATGTCATTAGGAAATTACAAATTAAAATAACGATAAAATACCCCTATACCCCTATTAGAATGGCTTAGTATTTTGTGTCCCAAATTGAGGACACAAAATGTTGGTGAGGATGAGGTGAGGAGTAACAGAAATCCATTCATTGCTGAGACAAATGCAGAATGGTACAGCACTTTGGGAGAGTCTGGAAGTTTCTTAAAAGCCTCACCCTATGATCTAGCAATCATATTTATATTTACCGAAATGAATATATCCACACAAAACCTGCACATGGATGTTTATAGCAACTTTATTCATAATTCCCCCAAACTAAAAGCAACCAAGATGTCCTTCTATAGGTGAATAAACTATGGAACATCTATGCAGTGGGGTATAATTTAGTGATTAAAAAAAGAGGCATGAGGAATCTTACTTGCATATTAAGGGGAAGAAGCCAGTCTGAAAAAGTTATATACTCTGTGACTGCAGTTACATCCTCAAAAACGCAAAACTACAAGAAGAGTAAAAAGATCAGTGATTGTCAGAGAGTCAGAGAAAGAAGGGAGGGATGAACAGACGGAGCATATTGCTTTTTTAAGGCAATAAAACCACTCTATATGATATGATACATATTGGGGCATACAGTAGATTGTATACTTGTAAAAACCCACAGTACTATACAACACAAAGAGTGAATACTAATGTAAGTTATGGGCTTTATTTAATAATGTTTCAAGTATTTCATCAGTTGTAACAAAAATACCAGACTAATGCAAGATGTTAATAACAGCAGAACCTGGAGGAGGTTAACAGGAAGACTACTTTCAGCAAAATGTTTCTTAGAAACCTAAATCTGAAAATAATGTCTATTTTTGTAAAAAGGTGAGACTAGTCTATCTGTGAAACCCAGAGAATGGAGACTAGTATTAGGTCAAATTATATGACATTGTCAATAATTAACAATTGTTGACCCTTAAAATTCATAATTTTGTGTAGTTCAACCCAAACTGTAAATGGGATAAGTGTTGCTACCTGAAATAAGTGACATTGCTTGAGGGAACAAATGGAAGAAAAAGCATGTTATTTATTTCAGGAACAACACTCAGTTCTCATGTGCACTTCTGACAAAATGGAAATCCACTGAATGCTCTCATGTCATGGATATAGTGTCTTATCTGAAAAATATTAATGTTGGATTATTTAAAATTTACTTCTTCTTGCATGATTTTTGTGTCTTCTAAGATGCTGTATTCCTTTTTCCTTTCTTTCTTTCTTTTCTTTCTTTTTCTATCTTTTATATTAGACCCAAAAGTTTGTTGGCCCTTCTTGCCCATTTATTCTTTGCCCCACACCCTTAAGGACACTAAAAGTTGATTGGAGGCTCTCTGGGCATGGCTGGAGCTTGTCAACTCAATCTTAGATTATGTAGCTCAGACATTTCACTAGAAAAAACCTCAAAGACAATACATTTAAGTTGGGTTTTGTTTGTTGGCCTGCACTTGCTTTTTCTTTAGGACTGATCACTTCCTCAGAGAACAGTCTTTCATTCTCCTGCTGGAGGTTAGCCTCCAGGATTGCCAGACTGCAGGGACTAAACTAGGAGAAGGCTGGCATTCTCAAATTGTGGTGAATACTCACTCATTAATCTCTTTTTTTGGTACATGACTACTCTCCCTTTTAATTTTGACAATGTTGAATTCATTAGCTCACAAATCATACTTTCAGTTCCTTGGTGATTTTAAAATTTTCATTAAAAATATTTTCCCCCCACTGGTAGAGGATCTTTTCCCTCCATTATATAAAATATACCAGAGCAGTAAATGCATTGTGATTAGTGTTATCAATTTATATTTATACATTCTCTAAACTTATTTCTGTATTATTAACTATAAAATAATACTTCCTACTTTATATTACCAATTTTCCAAACATAAATTTTCGTTTTCTTCCAAATTACATGCTTGCCATTTTAATATGTGAATGTAACTCTAGAACAAATAACATAAATAAAAAGAGTCCAGTATGGTGGCTCACACCTATAATCTCAGCAACTAGGGAAGTTGAGGTGGGAGGATTGCTTGCCACCAAGGTTCAAAACCAGCCTGGACAACATAGCAAGACTCCCATCTCTATGGAAGAGGAGAGAAAGGAAGGGGAAGAGGAAGAAGAAGAGAAGAAAAGAGAGAAGAGAAGTGGGAAAGAAAGAAGATAGAGAAAGAAAAGAAAAGAAAGGAAAAGAAAAAAATTAGCCAAGCATGGTAGAGTGCACATGTAGTCTCAGCTACTCAGGAGCCTGAGGCAGGAGGATTGCTTGAACCCAGGATTTGCAGGCTGCAGTGAGCTATAATCCTGTATCTGCTCTTCAACCTGGGAGACAGATGAATACACTATCTCAATAAAATAAAATAAAGTAAAATAAAATAAAATAAAATAAATAAAAATATATGCACTGAATCATAAGATTCCTTAGCCTTTTCTTTATACCTGACTATATGGAGTGAGAAAGAGATTTAGGGATGAGTTTATGTCTTCAAAAATTAATAGTGACTAATTTGAAACTAAAAAGAGATCTGTTGAATATATTATAATTTATATATAACACAAAAAGAAAATAACTTAGTATGTATTCTAAATTCATTTTTTTTCCTAAGTGTTCCTTTATATCACCTAGTTTAGTCCTTTGCATGCTGTAGATGTTTGATGAAAGAGTAGATTTTGAGATTTTAGTAAAGTATTGAATTAGGTAATGTTCCAGTAGCCCTCAATTCCCAAATTTTATGATCTATGAGCAATCATCATGTGATAGGTACTTAATCAAGAAGTTGTTTGATATAGCACGCCAGTACTTCTGGGTTTAACTTGTTGCCTTAATTTAACTATTAGAATTGAATTTGAATAAATACTTATTTAAAAATGCAAGTGTTAAAAATCTTGAATAAATTCCTAGAAGTTAGTTCTGCTAAATCAAAATTGGGATTCCTGAGAATCTTCCTTTTTATTTACTACTTGTTCCAAGTTATAAAGTAGATTATTTAAAAATGTATACTAAATTATAAATATCCATTGAAGATCTTATAAAGTTAAGTTCATTTAGGGCAAATGCACATTAAAGAAATAGATGTATGTACATAAATACAAAAATACTAGATTCTTAAATAATTCAGAGTTTCTTGAAAATGACAATGATGCTCAGGTTTGTAATAAGACCCTGTAAGGTCTTATGTCCAATAGGTACTGGACTATATCCAAAGTACAGGTCACATATGTCTCTGATCTTTCAGCAGTCAAATTAAATTACTAAACAGAAATGAATGTAATAAGAATCTCATAGACTAACAAAGAAAATGAAGATTTACTATTGTAAGAATAACTGAAACTAAATTTACTCAGTAGTCAAATAGTAGTTATTTATTATTACTCCTAGAAATCTAAGATCTCTCCTCTATTCTGGACAGAAAGACATATACATACGATTTTCAGACACTGATTTAAAGAAAGAAGATAAAACATCAATCTTAGCAATTTATCTATTTTCTGCTATGGTAATAAAAAGTAATTCTGTTTTATTTATTTATGTGAGACATAGTCTTACTCTTTTGCCCTGAGTAGAGTACCATGACATCATAACTCATATCAACCTCAAACTATTGGGCTCAGGTGATCCTCTTGCCTAGGCCTCCTGAGTATCTGGGACTACAGGCACCCATCATAACACCCAGCTATTAGACGGGGTCTCACCCTTACTCAGGCTGGTCTCAAACTCCTGAGCTCAAGTGATCCATGAACCTCAGCCTCCCAGAGTGCTAGGATTACAGGCATGAGCCACCCTGCCTGGCCAGAAATAAAAAAATAATTTCAAAGAAGTATATTTAAGAGATTTATTTTCTCTCTTCTCGTCTGTCTAAACTGTTCATTATCACAGGAGGAAATGGTGCAATAATTGATAATGGGTGTGATACTTGCTATTTTATATACAAAATCAATTATTAGTAAATTCTAAATAGAGAATTTCTAAATAGGTCATTTCATATAAATATTAAATGGTGTATATATTATTTAGGAAGACTTTTCTCCTTTTTTTTTTTTTTTTTTTTTGCAGTTTTTGGCCGGGGCTGGGTTTGAACCTGCTACCTCCAATATATGGGGCCGGTGCCCTACTCCTTTGAGCCACAGGCACCGCCTGACTTTTCTCCTTTTTTGAAGAAAATAAATGCTAATGAAAATTTAATGAAAGGCATAATAACGACAGTAAATAAGAGCATAATCCAAATTATTAAAATATTGGGAATACTACTATTCATAATATTATACAAAATAACCTTAGAAAACCATGTTTAGGTTTTAATCATTTAATTCCATTTAAGACACAAGTCTCTCAAAAGAAAGTCTTTCATGAAAAATTAAAAGAGATTTCAGATTGCTAACTTTGCTACCTTAAAATTTCATGAGGTAAAAAAACTCCAAAAACTCCTTTAGCTTCATAATTTTATGTTATATACATCGTATTCAAAAGCATTTTCAATTTTTGGTTTGTGTTATAAAGGAAATAATTTCTCTAAAAATCCTCACTAATATTTCAGAGTTTGGGAGTTTTAAAAAATTTTACATTTCAATGATATTTAAACCAATAAAGCAATTTCTGAAGCAGTACACTTTATCTAGATAGGCACTTTTTAAATAGAAGTTCCAATAATTAAAAATACAAAAGTATCACTTTGCTTTTACAAGGCGAAAACTATCATCCCTTTTTCTGCCTAGTAAATTAGAGTAATTTATTTTTTTACATTTTACCGACAACAGCTACTCAAAATGACTTATAAATTAATATTTCAGACCATAATAATTAGGTTTGAACTACCATATCAGTCAATTACCAAGAATATGCTTCCTATGACACCAAATAGAAGACTGTAAGAACACTAATAACAGGAGGTAGCCGGAAGATAACCAATTCTAGTCCTCAGAACAAAAATACAAATCTGTTTGGAGAAGTCAGGAGTAATCTAAGATCACCAAGACTAGTGAATAGGTAGTGAATAGGTAGTGAATAGGTACTTTTGCATATAAAAGCAAGGGCGGGTGCACCCAGGCTTGGTCAGCACCAGCCACCAGGGAGGACCTGCAGCACCTTCTGCATCTCTGTCCCTGCGGTGTTGGTGCAGCAGACGAGGGAAGGCAGAGTTGGAGAACCAAGTGCAGCAGAGAGGGTGAGCAGGGTGCAAGCCGGCGAGTCCCTAGTTATTTTAGGGGAGACCACAACACAGACCTCGGTGCTTGTGTCAATCCCAGAACCACCCTTGAACCTAAGGGGGAGACCCCTCCTCTGGCTGTACTACTCCCCTGTGAGCATTTCACAGGCCTAAGGGTGATACAGGGTTCCGCCATTCAGGGATGAACAGGAATCAGGAACCCCTCATTTCCTAGGCCTGGACAACTTCACTAATGGACTGTATCCATTAATTAATGCCTTCTTTCACCTTGCCCCTAGCTGAAGGCATTGTATTCATTCATACACTCATTCATCTTACCCCAGCAGAAGGGACTGTGACCATTCATTGATGGACTCATTCATCTTGCCCCAGCTGAAGGGCCTGTATCCTTGTATTTGCTACCAAGTCCTGGCCAAATATAACTACAAAGGACCCATGCAACTATATATATACCCCTAGATAAAAAACTCAGGCAGAGAGAATTTTTTCTGACTTGGGTTATTCCCTTGCCAGGAGCTCTGGTGCTTCTTCTCTATATTCTTTCTGGTAAAAGATCAGTGGATTCATTCTTCAAATCTCCGAGACCAAAGACCTCCAGAAGAAGAAATTCCGGAATCTCACATTCATAATGATTAGACAACTAACAAGGATTTTCTCTTCTAGGTCCAACAGTCTTAACAAGTGTTAAGGAAAACAATCACCTAACATCCCTCTCCATAACATACCTGGTATATAGAGAGCTTACTGTGGAGGAAGAGAAAGTTTAGGCCCTCACATTTGTTTAGGGGACCTTGGTTGAATATAGCTGTCATCATTTTACATATGTGACTTAATTTATATTAAATATTAATTAATATTTCTTTCCTCCAACTTCTAGAGCTAAGAAAGAAAGGTACTAAGAAGGAAAAAGAAAGATCAAAGAAAGTAACAAAACTTGAGACTCTGAAAAACTGTGAGTGAAAAGATACCTTCTTTTGTAGCCATACTGCCCATCCTTTAAGAATAGAGTCCTTGAACATCAACATAAACAGGTCAATATCAATTGCCTCGGGAAGGACTAAGTCAACATCAATGACAGAATCAGTAAAGATGAAACATTACTGCACCAAATACCAATATCTTGTCAGACTATAACCAGCACAGTAAAGACTAAGGGAAGGAGCACATCAAAGCTGAAGGGGCACCATTGTCGGAATGGGGTGATGGGAGAAAGAAAGGGCCAGAGGGTGTGTGTTTTGACATTTGCCAGTAAAGAATTTTTTGATGGTTGAAAAGAATAGGAGAGTCTTGTCTTGGAAAATAAAATGTTGACAGATATTTCTAATAATTTTACTGTTGCATAACCTATTTCCATACTATCTTTATTACTACTTTAATGATGATTCCCATCCACACCCCTCAACTTACAAATAAGATGCTATGGGTTGATAAACCAAAGTTTATATTTGAGGACAATATAAAAATAAAAATATGAGTTATTAAAATAAAAATATGAGTTATAAAAATAAGAAATAAGAATTTGGTAATTTTTTATAAAAAATTCTTTTCTTGGTTACAAACATAGCTCTTTACCAGGAAGTAAAAATTGAAATACTACTTTGTACAAATAAACTTACACTTTGCAATCAGAGCAACAAACTGGAAAAATAATAATTTTCCTTTGGGCAATATGTTAATTTTTACCTTTATAGATTTAATTGAAATTATTTCTTAGGCAAAATACTTTCAGGTAATAAAATAATGATGACTTGGATAATAGTTTTTAGTATATTGAAGCACTAAAAGATGAATATATATTAATATAATCCATTAAAATAACATTATTTCAAATTATAAAATAAGTTGAAGATATATGAACCTGGTTCCTTTCCACTCTCCCTATTATTAGTTTGTTACATTTAAATCATCATCCAATGCAATTGCAAAAATCATATAGTTCACCCATATTTGATCATAGTACTCAAATATCTATGTAAACGACTACGTGTAACTCTCTTGGTTTTTAAAGTATTTCAATAAGTAATTCCATAAAAAAAAATTGTGTCTTAAATCAAGCTTACATATATAGAAAAGCAATGGTTAGTACTTAAAGAGGTTTGCAGTTATAACAATTGGCATGGTCAGAACTTCATTTTCTTCTTGACAGCATTGTATCACATAGGGTAAGGATTGTAACTCTCTGCTCTTTTTCTGAATTATTCATACCTAGAGGTACCACTTTGGTAAAAGCAGTAATTCTTAAACTTTGGGGGGGTAATGGTGTCATAGCTTCATTTGTATTATGAAAACTATTTATAGAAAAATACAAAAATATAAGAGCATGTAATATTTTGTATTCTTGAAAGAGTTTATAGACTCCGTGAAAATAATCCATAATATATAATCACCCAACTGAACTTTCTAGACTGAATCCTTAAGTTCCAAAAATCCATCTCTATTCCTACACAATAACTGTTTACATGATTAACCTGGAATCCTTTCAACAACACAAGGCAGATTTTACTTCCAACAGACATCCCAATGCCCAATACCACACTAAAAATAGATTTTTTAGGACAGAACTTAACATATCTCCTTAACATAGTACTTAACATAGTAACTTAGGAAGTTCAAGGGAATATCAACAGCTCTGTAAGCAGAAATAAAAAGAAAGAATTAAAATAAGATTATAGCCCATGGAGAATCAAGGACCTTCTTTTTGGAAGGGCAAATGACAGGCAACTTTTAAACATTCACTTTGGGGTATTAAGTAATGTTCCATGACCTTTACAACTGAAGTGTAAAGCCAATTTCCCAAAGTAAAAGTTTAAATCACATTTCCAAAAGATATAAAATAATGTATTACAAACTGTAAACCTAAGGTAAAAAATTGGATTTTAAAAACAGAAGTTTGAGTCATATTTTAAAATAAATGTATTTCATAGTTACAGTTAAATATTTACTACAACAATATCAACATTTAGAAATGCAAGTAGAAATTTCATCTAATATAAAAACATATAATTTAACTAATCATGCTTTATCATTCTTTATTAGCAATTTATCGAGAAAAAGTAATGAAAAATAATATTTTATAATATTAATTCATAAATTATAATGGATACTGGAAACTAAGAAGAGAGAAGGTAAGAGAGGGGTTAGGGATAAAGAAAATTAGCTACCACATACAATGTACACTATTCTGCTGACAAGTACACTAAAAGCCCTACTTCAATATTATACAGTTAATCTAGTTACACAAAACACTTCTACCCCCTAAATCTATTGAAATAAAAATAATTAAATAAAACACTTGGTATTGTTTGGTTTATATTAACGTATAATATTGTGATTCTACACAGAGATCTTCAGTGTCTACCTATAGTTTAGAAAAGAAAATAAAAATGTCACATTTTATAGTGTATTTAGTTATCAAATACTATTTACACACCTAATATCATCCAATATTCATTTTATAATTTAATAATAGTAACAATGAAATCTGACTAAGGATGCTCTTTTCTCTAGTGTTTCTTTGACCTTGCACATATTGTTTCCTTGGCTTAGAATATTCTCCTTTGACTTGTCTAAACAAAAAACTCTGATTATTCTTTCATATTTCATATAAAATATTTCCTAAATTTCTCATTACTTTTGAATGACTTAAGGATTACTTACCCCACCATTTTTGTACCTTTTACTTATTCCTAATATAATAGTTATTTTATTGTAACTAGATTATTTACATCTTTTTCTCCTTACCAGATTGCCACATATTTGAAAACACAGATTTTTCATTTGTGGATTCTCAGAGCCTTAATCAGACTGAGTTCATATTTATAAATTAGACTTCCATGGTAATTGCAAAATTTAAAAAAATATTTAAAATATTCCCTTTGAAATTTTTCATTTTATTACAGTAAGATTTCATACAATAAATATTTATTAAATTTTACACTACTTGAATAGAAGTTTAAATAAAATTAACTGAATAAAGTTTTTTTCTTGTACCTTTTCCAAATTTCCATAGTCATGGGAAATATAACAGTTTAAAATGCAATGGAAGTCTGAATCCAAACTTACAAATACAAAATTTTGATCAAAGAATTTCAAAGTAATAGAAAATAAATCACTCAATCATTAACTTTCTATAATATTAATAGTATAACACATACACACATGCATCAGTTTCTGGTTTATATAAATCACAGCCAAATAAATTTCATATTAAAATATAGCTGACCTCAATATTTTTATATTAAAATTTATTTGACTAAAACTCCATAATAATAAATCCTAATAATCTCAATTTTTAAATGTAGAACTGAATATAAATAAAAACCTAAATAAAAAATGTAATTACATTCTCTGAATACTATAGATATATAATAATTTATCACATTCTTATTGTCCTACCCAATTCGGCCATTTCTACATAAAAAATTTAAAAATTCACTCTGAAAATCATTCCTGATTGATACTTTTCATAAAATTATATAATGTGCCAAAACTAAAAATTATATTTATAAAATAAACATATAATTGAATTTGAATTAATTTCAGCAGAATTTGTTGTTCTGAAGAGATATGTATTTAAATTTTTATTTGAAGGTTTAACTAAAGGATTTAATAAAGTTAGCTATATTGAAGTTTCTTTTTTTATATTTTCTCATAATAATTATCTATATTAAATTTGAGAAAATTAATATTAAGCCTAAATTAAAAATACTTTTCTTGATCAAAAGGCTTATTCAACAAAAGAAAGCAAATGAATCATCAAAACCTACTGGTATTTTAAAAGGATATATACGCATTTTTCTGACTGAGAACTAACTCAGTGAACAAACTTTTATTTCCATATAAAGGTTAGTGATTTTGGGAAAGATAATCCTAGCATTATCCATTTTGTGAATATATCAATAAACATTTACTGATATACTACTCTGTGCCAGGTTCTGTGGCTGATACCTGAATAATATAAAATTAATTAAGCATTTTCCCTCATAGAGCTTGGAATATAATCTTGGAAATTCTTTGATTAGAATAATAAGTGAGCATTTGTAGATTAATAAACATAAAATTGTATGTATATTTTTATTATGGGTATACATGCATTTCTTCTCTATCTTTCAAATTTTCAAAAGGATCAGTAACCTTTATTGGTTATAGTAAGGCAATAAATATCAACAACATGATGGAGTAAAGAAACAAACAAGTTAGCTAGTTATTAAAATAAAGTCAGCAAAGTAAAGATACGTTCCAACAACAATGTTGATCTTCCTCCCCCAAATGCGAATTTGCAGTTTAAGAGAGCTCCAGTTATTAAGATTTGTAAATATTATTGTAAGGACCATAAGCATTGGACAGTTTGGACATCTGTGTCATTGATAACAGAGAAATATTGACAAACCTCATACGTTGTTGGGCCAGGAGTAATCTCTTTGGAATCTTCAAAGCGCTTTGATGTATTAACAAATAAGGGCATGGGGCAAGAGTTCCTTAAAACAGGATTATATGATGCAGGCCCTAAGACAAAACAAATGTAAAATTTATAATAAAGTATGTTTTAAAAGTATCAGTTTTGTGCATATTATTCTTAAGTTCATACTCTTAATGTATAAAATTAGCAACAAAAAATCTTGGACCCGTTTTGTTTGAATACATAAAATCATTCAGTTCATGGCTTTGAAAAATGATAAATATAAAACAATGACATCCATTTTTCTAATAATTAAATGTAATACAGAAATAATCTCCAAAAATGAGAAACAGTACTCTTTCAAGATACCTAAATGTTATAAAAAAGGATACTTAACTCTTTTATTTCCTAAATGTTCATTCACATGTTCAGTGAAGAGGTAGTGCTTGAGCAGCATTTGAAAATACAAATAGAATTTAAAAAAGCAAAAATATGGTTAAACAGCACCCTGGGCACTAAACATTATAAAAACCAAGACACAAAGATGGAATATACATGGAACAATTGGATAGTAAACAGATCCAAACCATCCTAAAAGGAATTTGGGGTTTTTTTGTCTTTTTTTATTAAGTCATATACACAAAGATCATCTATACATTAATGCATTTATGGGGTACAATGTGCTGATTTTATATACAATTTGGAATGCTTAAATCAAATTAGTTAATATAGGGTTTCACCTCATTTACTTAATTATTGTGTTAAGACATTTACATTCTACACTTAGTAGATATGACATATACCCTTGCAATATGCTCATAGATGTGTTTACCCTCCCGCTATCAAACCTCCCTCCTCCCCTCCCATACCCGTCCTTTTCCTTCCTACATCCTGGGCTATAGTTGTGATTTATCTTTCATATGAAAGTGTGAGTGATTATAAATTGGTTTCATAAAAGTACTGAGTACTTTTTCTCCCATTCTTGAGATACTTTACTAAGAAGAATATGTTTCAGCTCCATCCATGTAAACATAAAGGAGGTAATATGTCCATCTTTTTTAAGGCTGCATAGTACTCCATGTTATAAATATACCACAATTTATTATCCATTCATGGGTTGATGGGCACTTGGGCTTCTTCCATGACCTGGCAATTATGAATTGAGCTGCAATGAACAATCTGGTGCAAATATCTTTGTAACATAGTGAACTCTGGTCTTTTGGATATACACCTAGTAGAGGAATTGCAGGGTCGCATGGCAGGTCTACTTTTAGGTCCCTGAGTATTCTCCAAACTTCTTTCCAAAAGGAATGTAGTAGCTTGCATTCCCACCAACAGTGCAGAAGTGTTACCTTTTCTCCACATCCATGCCAACGTTATAGTTAGTAAGTAAAGCAAGCAGACAGCCCTCAGAATGGGAGAGGGTATTTGCAGGTTATGTTTCTGACAAAGGTTTAATAATCAGAATCCACAGAGAACTCAAACTTATCATAAGAAAAGAACAAATGTGGTGGCACCTGTGGCTCAAAGGAGTAGGGCGCCGGCCCCATATGCTGGGGGTGGCGGGTTCAAACCCAGCACCAGCCAAAACTGCAAAAAATAAAAATAAAAATAAAAAGTTAAAAAAAGAACGAATGATCCCATTTCATTGTGGGCAAAAGATTTAAACAGAAGCTTCACTGAAGAAGATAGGTGCATGGCCTATAGACACATGAAAAAATGCTCATCATCTTTAGTCATCAGAAAAATGCAAATCAAAACCACTTTGAGATATTATCTAACTGCAGTAAGAGTAGCTCACAAAACAAAATCCCAAAACTAAAAGGAATTTTGTACTTATGCTAATGAAATTATATAATGTTCCAAAATTCAATGGAAGTGACCAGAGTATATTTTATAGGTAAAGTCCAAGTAGAAAAAGTTTAATTTTTTTTCGTTATTTTCATTCAAAACAGCTCTACAGTTGATGTTTTATTTGTTTCAGTTCCGAATAAGGTTTAACTAAAAACCAAAGCCTTCCAGTAGTAAACAAATAAAACCACTTTTGAGAACCATGTCTACAGACAGTAGGCAGCTTTTTAAAGTTTTGAATTTAGAAGATTATGGAGGGAGTGGTAGATTAAAAAGTTAACTCCGGGCCAGATGCAGTGGCTCACCCTGTAATCCTAGCACTTTGGGAGTACAAAACAGGCAATCACTTGAGGCCAGGTGTTTGAGACCAGCGTAGGCAAGAGTGAAACTCTGTCTCTACAAAAAAATTAATTAGCCACCTGTGGTGACATATGCCTGTAGTCCCAGCTATTTGGTAGGTGAGCCCAGGAGTTTGAAGTTGGAGTGAAATGATGCCACTTCACTCCAGCTCCTGTGAAAGACAGAGTCCCTGTCTCAAAAATAAGTTAGTAAATAAATAAATAAAAGAAGTAAACTCTGGTAATACTTTATAGGATTACAGATAGGTGGATTTGGAAATGGTCTGTTTCAGGAACACTAATGAGGGAGTTTATGAAAATTGGTAAGGGAAGAGAGGAAGAACTTCAAACATGAACACTGCATCTTTTATAGTGACTGAAAGATAATAAAGATGAATGCTGGCTATAAAAAAAATGATCATAATCTGACAGAACTAAGAAAACAAAAAAGGAAGATACTATTAAAGGAATACATGGGTTTGGTTGTGAACCAGTTGTTTGAAAACATGACAGGATACCCAAATAGAAATGTCCAGGGGGTAATTTCTTTGGAAAATCTCATTTGGAGATTGACTAATAGTCAGTGGGAAAGCTGGTTTGGAGAAAAAGAAGAAAGTTATTCGCTTAGAGGCACTGTTGAGTTTTAGGTAAGCAAAAAAGAATGGAAAGAAAATACTATGTAACTGAGGGCCAAAACTTAGGGGGCTACATATAAGAAGTGAGGAGAAGAATCAAAAGAGGAAATGGTTTCCAGTGAATAGAAACTGGCCAGCACAACTCCACAGAAAGAAAACAGAAAGAGGGTTTTTTTTTTTATTATTATTCATTAATATTTTAAGCAGTACTATTGTCTATTGCATGAAAAACCTTGTGTTTCAAGAGAAAGAGTGGTCTACTACATGGAATGTTTCTATAGGAGAGAAGACTCATAAGAAGGTCACTGTAGAGCTTGTAGAAGGTAACTTTAGAAGAATGGTAAAGAATAAAATTATTAATAAATCAGGGAGCATCAAAAAGACATTGTATAAGGAGAGAAAATGAAAACATTGGGCATAGATTATTGACAGTAAAGATAAGTAGTTAATTAGTAGGGCAGATATAAGACATTAAAAGAACACAAAGTCAATGCCACCATATCTCCCTCATAAACATGAAATTCAAAACCACCTGCTTTGAAGAATACAGTTATTTTCTTGATGCTTTAAAATCTAAAATATTTTTAAATTGATGGGTTCATATGAAACATTTTAATTTTTTAGCTTTATTAATATCGAATATTTCAAAATGTAGAATAAAATATGACATCTAGGCTCTAGCCCAGTTATTCTCTTCAATAGTACAGGTATCCAAAGTTAGAAAGCCCTTGTGGAAAGCTAACTTCTTTTCATCTATAAAGTTACAAGTAAAGTGTTTTATCAATTGTCATATTATATAAAACAATAGTATTCTTGACTTTGAAATAATATAATATATATGTGCAATACAGAGGAATAACACACATATGAATATACATACATAATATTTTTATAGAAAGACTTTCTATACACAAGTTAAACTATGCATGGGAATATATATCAGGTGTCTCAACATCCAGAAAAAACACAAACTATCATTAGGACCTGGAGATACAATTCCACAGTCAGTTAATTGAAAATTACAACTTTTGCCATAAAGATTATAAAGGTTAACGCAACAAAGTAAGACCATTATCCAAACACTAGTGCAACAGTAAATTTCATTTTCAATTATGAAGCAATATAGCTTCTCCTCTGCCCTTACCATCATGCTAGAGCAACTGATAAATGTTTACTTTTATGATTACAACTCATTAAAAGAAAAGAAATCATTCAAATGTACTTGTAGTAGATTTCTTTTCTATGGGATTCCTTTGAGGAGCGTTAAGTGAAGCAAACATTTCTTAACATGCATGTTGTTGTATTTCAGCACTCAGCCTCATTTAAGCTACAAAGTCTTAAAGAAAAGGTTTATTGTTCCTAATCTTAAAATATATTTCCAATTACATATTCTACTGGTTATATGATACACTCAAAGATTTACACTGCTTCCTCACTCAGCTCTGATTCACAGCTGGATTATGTAGAAATTATTTTCTATTTATAAACCCAAATGCCACATGTTAATCACAAGTCATGAAAGAAGAAAACTTCTCATTCCAACTTAAACACCTATGAAAAGTTGTTCTGAATCATGAGTAGTATATAATAGGAAATTAAAGAGCACGTTATCCTTATAATTACATATTTTTGAGCTCTATGCCAATTCAGACTCTATGAAATGTCAACCAGTGCTACAGGGCAAAAATGTAAGAAAATGGGAACAATGAGTAATTTAAAACAAAAATCTGCCTCTGACCCTTTAATACAACCATTCTGATACATTAGCGTGGACTCAGAAATAACTACTACTATAAATAAAGCTGTAAATTTCATATTGTAAAAGTAGTTGTCTTCATAATGAATATTTATAAATAATGCAATCATTTTGCTTATAAATACTGAGTCCTTTTTTTCTTTTGAAGGTGACAAAAATCTACTAAAAAGTAAATATCCTATATGTGAGCATACCTTTAGGAATTAAAAAGCATTTAGGAAATTGTTCATTGAAATTGAAAGGCTTAAAAAAGTCATTTAGAAAGTTAATACTTTTATTGAACACATTTTTCTCACACTGATTTTATTATTTAGTTTTACAAATGAAGTAAAACCAAAGACAAAAAATTAGTACACAAAATATCATCATCAATATCAAAGACAAATTTTGGTTTAATGCTTTTCTACTGCTTCTGAGACTAGATTTGATTAAACAGCATTTCAGATTTTTCTGTGCAGACCACAGAACTGCACAATCTATTATATTGGGTTATATGTAATGAGGGAAAGAAACAGAGTCCCAATACTACATAAATTTTAACCAAAATTTCCATGTATGTTTTACCACAGCACTAATATTTCTGTCCAAAACACAAATAATATTACATATTTTAAGAAATGAGATTTTAAATACTTAAAGATGATATCTTAAGGTATTAAAGAGTATTTTGGAATTATTGTAAATATAGCCTCTAAGAA
>CAUYRH010131357.1:0-27177 GCA_963574655.1 Perodicticus potto | reverse complement strand
GAAAGAAGTTGGGAGAACACTCAAGGAACTAAAAATAGACCTACCATTTGATCCTGCAATTCCTCTACTAGATATATACCTAGATGATCAAAAATTATTTTACAACAAAGAAATTTGCACCATAATGTTTATTGCAGCCCAATTCATAATAGCCAAGACATGGAAACAGCCCAAGTGCCCATTGACCCATGAGTGGATGAACAAATTGTAATATATGTACACCATGGAATATTATACAGCCATAAAAAGGAGACTTCACATCTTTTATGTTTACCTGGATGGAGCTGGAACATATTATTCTTAGTAAAGTATCTCAAGAATGAAAAAAAGTGTATCCAATGTACTCAATACTACTATGAAATCAATATATAACCACCTACACACTCATATGAATGGCAAAACATAACTATAGTCCAGAAAGTAGAAGGGAAGAGGAGAGAGAGGGGGAGGGGAGAGGGGATATGGGAGGAGGGAGGGCATTTGAGGGGACCTCACCTAATGTACATGATGCAATAGTACATTTCAAACTATTAAGAAATGAGTATGATTGTGATGGATGTGTTACTTAGTTTAATGTAAGCATTTCACATTGTATATTGAAGCAATACCCCTGAACTCCATAAATGCATCAATGTACAAAGTTATGATTTAATAAAAAAACAATTAAAAATATAGAGAATAAAAAGATCTTGAAGTTCTAAATATCAGACTCTGATTCTCTGTATGTGAATAAACGGAGGGTGATAAGGTCAGAAAACAGGCCCCAAACGTCACAGCACTTACACAAGGAATAGCAATATGTCTCAATTTCTAGTTGTAGTAACTTAAGAGTATGACAATATAGTCTTGTTATCGTACTGTAAATTGGATGTGAAGAGGAGAAATTTGGTAGTAGAGAAACTCATGCTCGCATCTCTGAATATTTCTGAAGGCAAATCCTTGCTAGAGAATCTTAAAACCATGGGATGAGCAGAACACAGCTTAGGTGTTTCTAAGAAAAGAAGAGTGAGAGAGAAGTGCTCTCCCAAGTTCCCACAGCTTTTAGAGGCTGCAAAAAAAAATTTTTTTTTAAATATTTTCTAAGAATATCAGCAGCAAAGCAGGATTAATGAAGCTAAAAATTGACCTCCATCTCTGCAGAATACTATTTCAGGGGCAGTGATGAGTGACAAATAGAGCCAGACTAAATCAGACTTAAACCTGGTGCATTTCACTACTTTTATGTGCTCAGGTTTTAAAAAGAGCCCTGCCGTGCACTTTCCCCCTTCTCAACCTATAACATCAGAAAAGCTCTGCCATTACCATGGGGAGAGAAGAAAAGAAAAGCAGAAAAAGACATGGCTCCAATATCTGCCTTCCATCAAAAAGTGACGAAATAATGAAAGAATAGATTCCATCTCCTCCCACTCCAAATTCCTGGGACTCGACCTACTATGCAGGTACTAATTGAAGAAAAATGACATATGATTCATAATGAATTTGATTTGGAGGTTTAAACACAGGGTTACATAGAAATAAATGACAGATATTACGTATAGTGTGTCTATAAATTTATGTCATTAAAGGATTTACCATTCATAGTGGAAGAGCTACTCCATATTCCTGAGTCAAAGATAAATTTAAGAAGCTATCAATAAAAAATAAACATAAGAAAAATTACTCAAATATATACTCAAAGGATTTACACTCACTATTAGGTTTAATAAACCAGTTGTGTGTATCTTAAAATCAAAGTGCACCCCAACAGATCACTCGGGACACTATATTCCTATTTAAAAATAGTGACAAATGACATATCTATGCAACCAGTATGTCTTGCATCACTAGTTGAAGGTGGTCCTTGTCAAGGTTCCCTCAAGACGATACTTCCAATTCAAGTAATTTCATGAAGAGTTAATCCCAGTAAACACCTGTGGAGGAGATGTGACGTGAAACAGAAAAGGGCAGGAAGCAAATTAAGCAAGAGACGTAATCCAACCAGGAAAATCTAAAGAGCCAGCATCTGCACCATCATTCCACTAACTCTCATCAATAACCACCTGGAGGATTCTGGGAAGAATGCATTTCTAATTTCCCAGAATTTCTAGCTTCACTAGGCTCTGGCAGCTAGATAAAGGTCCCAAGAAAAGAGACACAGGACAACAAAACTCAGGGCACTTTGTACTAAAGTAGGAAGGGCTGAGAGACTCTGGGAGGATCCCTGTCAACCACTGGGGCAATGTCTCACTCGTACCACCAACATCAATCAAGTTAATTTTACTCTGTCCTCTTTCAAATCTTAAAGATTCTTGCTGGTCAACCCCAAAACTTATAAGGGCATTACTGGGATGTCCACAATATGCATTGTTTCCATTGGGTGCTGGGTAATGGTCGAAAAGCAGCAATATGCATATGCCCTTCTTAGATTCCCCTCATTCACAAGCAGTGGTTTTGCTGATGTAGATGACTTGCAGGGTGGAATTTCAGCCCCTAGTGACTCTTCCCATGTTGCCTTGCACAGTTGTCACTAGTCGTGGAAACATCAATCCCATGAGTTCCAGACATTGTTTTTTTTTTATTTTTTCTTTCTCTTTCTTTCTTTCTTTCTTTCTTTCTTTCTTTCTTTCTTTCTTTCTTTCTTTCTTTCTTTCTTTCTTTCTTTTTTTTTGTAGAGCAGAGTCTCACTTTATCACCCTTGGTAGAGTGCTGTGGCGTCACACAGCTCACAGCAACCTCCAACTCCTGGGCTTAGACGGTTCTCGTGCCTCAGCCTCCCGAGTAGCTGGGACTACAGGCGCCCGCCACAACGCCCAGCTATTTTTCTGTTTTGCAGTTCGGCCGAGGCCAGATTTGAATCTGCCACCTCCAGCATATGGGGCCAGCACCCTACTCCTTTGAGCCACAGGTGCCACCCTGTCCTTTTCTTCTTTTGCACAGTAGCATGTTCAACCCCGCCTCCCTGCTCCCCAGTTTAGTGACTCTTTTGCTTTCTAGTTTCCTGGCATAAGGAGCTCGAAGTGACTAAGCTGCCACCACAGCTTTAGCTTGCTCTGCCCTCTGGGTAACAAACAAACAACAAAAAAATAAAATTACAGAGCTTACACTTACTTACAGGGAGAAGATGAAAAAAATCCATGAAGTTCCCTGAGAATGTTGGAAAAGGGGTCCTTGTATTTCTAACTCATGGAGCCTAAACCCATATAATTCCAACAGTGGGATAAGTCAGCATATACTTGAAACTGTCTAGATGTAAAAGCAAATGTTAGGTAGTGCCTGTGGCTCAAAGGAGTAGGTTGCCGGCCCCATATACTGGAGGCGGCAGGTTCAAACCCGACCGTGGCCAAAAACTGCAAAAAAGAAAAGAAAAAGCTAATGTGAACCTCTAAATAAAATGTAAACTTTGAAACACAGTGAAGTACTGACTTATTTACCTTTATCTCACTTCCCCACAATTACTGACAGCCTTTCTTTAGCCATTTTCCTTACAATTGCCTATTGCCAATTAGTCACATAAACAAGGCACTAGCTTCCTGTAATCATTTCTGTAAGATAACATTTTTAATATTAAGAAACCTCAGGTTTTCCATTTGAGATGTTTTCCGGATCCTAAATTCCAATGTGTAACATGAGTCAGTCTGAAGATCCCCTTCAAGGAACCAAAGCAGCACAGGAATTTGTTTTTTCCTCTTCTTGTTCCATGACTTCACCTCTCCCTTGACTCACCAGCAACTCCCAGATCCTCAGCCTATTAACCACCAAAATTTCCTTAAAAAACCCAGTTTGAGGGGCAGTGCCAATGGCTTAGTGAGTAGGGTGCCAGCTCCACATACTGAGGGTGGTGCATTCAAACCCAGCCCCAGCCAATCTGCAACAAAAAAATAGCCAGGCATTGTGGCGGGTGCCTGTGGTCCCAGCTACTCGGGAGGCTGAGGCAAGAGAATCGCCTAAGCCCAGGAGTTGGAGGTTGCTGTGAGCTGTGACACCACAGCACTCTACGGAGGGCAGCAAAGTGAGACTCTGTCTCTAAGAAAAACAAACAAACAACAACAACAACAAAAACCCAGTTTGAGATCCCTCCCCCAGAAGTGTTTTTGAGATTTCCTCTCACACCTTCAGCTTGCAGCCATCTGATTGTTAAAACTCCCTCTGTGCCGTAATACCTGCTGTTTCAGTGTTATGGGTCTGTTACTGTCCAGGGGGTAAAACTCTAGCAAGCCTTTAACTGGCTGTTGGGCTCTAGTAAATTTTTCATCTTGAAAACATTGTCCCAACAATAAGGGTGTCATGACCAGGTACACACTGAGATAGTTTTGGAGCACTAATTCAGTTATTACCCAGGATTGGAAACCTCCATCCTAACTAGCAGCCACTAGTACTAATCATCATTCCAATTCAACAGTCCTCAGAATCCTCCAAAGATCTGAGCATTCCTCTTTCTCCAGTATACAATTACTCTGGGGAATGGTCATGGGTCTCTTTGAGATAGATTGAAATAATTACTATTATTTATGTATGTGATATTATTAAAGCCACTAGCATCCCTTCTTGTCCTGGTCTGGAAATTGAGCCAAAGATTGTTGATTTTCTACTATGGCAGCTGACGTTAGTTTTCTGCTCCCCCACTCTTTAACTTTCTCCGTTTAAGGATTCAAGAGACACACTTGATGGCTGTCCATTTCCCTTTCCCCTAATAACACCATACTCAATTAGACATCCACAGATCCCTGGAGGTTAAGGAATGACACTTCAGCCTTGCTACTATTATCATAATTACGCCACTTTATCTCTGATTGGTAAGTGCTGAAATATGACCTCTGTTCTTTTGGAATCCTAGCTTCCTGAATGACAATATATAATCTAGTTACTTAGAAGCCTATCTGCCTCAATCCCAGCCTGTAGGGGACAGCCACTGCTGATTTCTCAGTCATGCTGATGGTTCCTTACCAGTGTATTCCTTATTGCTTTAGAGAAGTGATTACCCTTAGAGCCCTCTTGGAGATTAGAGTCAGCTGGTAGGTTCTCTGATTTTATTTAATATATCTACTCTAGCATGCTTTCCTCTTTGCCATTTGGTCTCAAGGCAATTCTGACATTTCTACTTTATTGCTGATTATCACCTAGATTTGTCTTTTTGTTTTATTTTCCTTTGTTTTAATTTGTTATTCTTAGAGAACCCATTCCACCAGCATATAAGGGCTAGTAGCTCTAAGTATTCTTAGCAAGATATTAATTATGAAATCACATGATAGAAATCCAGTTACTAATGAACTCTATTTTATTCAACCTTAAATTCAGCTCCTGTTGATTTCAAACCATCACAAATCCATTCCAGTCATGATCTGTTGGTTCTTGCTTGTTTCTAATAGCTGGTTTTCCTGCCATTTTAGTGAATAATCCATTTACTTACAAAGTGGAGAAAATGCTTCCTTCATGACGTCATAATGATGACTGATTCTATATATTAACCTGTAAGTCAAAGGAAGATGAATGGAAGTGGGCGGTTTCACCTTGACAGGAATTGGCTGTAATACCTTGTCAATGATGCTTTGTATAGTTGTTAGGCAAGGAGTTAGAGTTCCTCAATGAGTGGAGCCTAAAATAAAAATTTATATGTATGTTTTTTCTTTGAGACCTGATTTTAAGAAACACTTAATGTGGAGAAAACAATCAAGGAAGAGTAGTGGAATTCAATACCATGTAAGAATCAAAATCAAGAATGCGTACCTGGAATATGACCTTTGGAAATAGGGTCTTTGCAGATGCAAGCAAGACGAGCTCATACGGAGTTAGGGTGAGCCCCAAACCCATAATTTCTGTCTTTATAAAAGAAAGCAGTGGGATATTTAGAGCCAAAGACAAAGGGGGACAAAGGGAGGAAGGACCTCAGTTGATTGAAACAGAGATCCAGATGTTGCAGTTTGGCGGTGCCTGTGGCTCAAGGAGTAGAGTCCCGGCCCCATATGCCAGAGGTGGTGGGTTCAAACCTGGCCCCAACCAAAACAAAACCAAAAAACCACAAAATAGATGTTGCAGTGGTTCAAAAAAGAATGCCAAAGATTGCTGGCAGCCATCGTAATCAAGGCTTTCCTACTTTTGGCCCCCCAAACTGTGAGGAAGTAAATTAATAAATTTACATTCTTTTAAGCCATCAGTTTCCTTGTTTCTTACAGAAGCATTAGCAAAGTAATACAGACTGGGGTAGGGGAAGGAAACTAATAATTGGTGTGTTTTTCAGCTCTGAGCCTGAGTGCTGGAACTTAGTACCACCTGGGAATTTTGTTTGCCAGTACAGTATGAATTCCTTAGTTATTCCTCTTGCTAAGTGCAGAAGGTGTATTAATTGTTTACCAATTCCCAGTAGTTGAATGCTGTTTTTGAGGGAGTTCTATTCTCCAACACTTCTAACCTGCTCTTAAGCAGAGCTTACCTTGGTGGTCAGTGAGTCTTCGAACATGAAGACAGGAGAAAAACTGGAAGTTGGAGTTAGTGCACAATGTCTGCCAGAGATTTTCAAATAAATCCTTGTTGTTTGTTATTATTCAAATTACAAGGAACATTCACATTCAGATCTTCTCCCACCTAACTGTTCAGAAATCCTGGTCTACACTGGATAATCTAACAGCCTAGATTGTGGCAGCAGTTACTTTTTTATGATTTCTGTAGAAAACCAATTCAACAAAAGCTTGAAGATGATGCCTTCTATAGCTGGGGTTTCTTACAAACCTCAGTAGTCAGTAGTCTTACAATAGAAGATGATAACATACATTTTGGATTACTTTCAGTCTCCTCCAAACAAATGGAGGCTATGTAGCCCATAGTCTTGCAAACAACCATGGGCGAAAGTGCCTCTCCAAGCCAGGGCGGTTGTCATAGCAGCCCCAGGTCAGGTGCATGTGATGGCAAAGCCAGTCTTCCTTAATGTCCCTTTGGTCCTGTTGCTGAGCCTGAATTATTTGCCCAGATTCCCTATTCTCTCATGGTCAGTTCCATTACGCAGTCCTAATGTCTCTCAATTGGGATAAACTTTTTCTTTTTTTTTATCACAGATGTCATAATACTAATAACTTCAGAACCTAAAGAAGGATGCCTATTCCTTTGCTCATAGGCAATCCTTGGCTTTGCACAAGATTGTTACCCCTCCATAGTGACCTTCTAGAGTTTCTTACCAAGCGGCTATTACAGAGAAATTATATTAATAACATAAATTTCATTCTTCTATACACTTCAAAAATGTTCACGATTCTTAAAAACCAGCTTGCTAATGAATGCTATTGCTCACAAGGGAAAAGGGGCATATGGATATGAGATTGCTTTCATATTCGCCGAAGCTGTTAGAAAAGCTAGGTGACTTTTTTTCATTAGTAAAATATCAATCTTACATTAGGTGGAAGATGTAGAAAGATTAATTATGCAGACATTTTCTAAAAATTATTTTTTTCATAAAAACGTTTATTGCTTACCTGCTTTTTGCCAACATTGTTCTGAGTGTTGAATGGATAAAGACAAACAAATACAATTCCAATATGAATGGAGTTCAGTATGACAGGAAGAAAAGAAATTGATTAACTAAATAATAAAATAATAAAAAGTACAGCAAGTACTGTTAAAAAAAGAAGAAATTAAGTGATTCAGACTGAAAAGTAACAGAAGCCAACTAACTCTGGATACTGTGTTCAGAAGAGACAGACCTCTCAGAACTAACGGTTATTTAGAAGCCTGATGGAATAGAAAGATGAAAGCCATAGAGTTCCAAGCAGAAGAAAAAAACGTTGTACAAATACTCTTACATCTCAGGGAATTTGAAATAATATTGAATCTGCAAGTAGCTGGTGTGTCTGAAGCATTATCTTTAGGGGTCAAGTTGGAGTGCTCTGCAGTTTCCAGAAGATATAGGGCCTTACAGGTGATAGAATGTCAATTATTTTCCAAATACAATAAGTTTAAACAAGTGCATAACATGATGCAATTTATGTATTAGAAAGATCTTTCTGCTTTTTATACAATGTGTTGAAGGAATTATACAAGAAAGTAGAGAGCAGAGTTAGGATTCTATGGTAGTTGCCCAAGGAAGTGGTCAATCATTTTTAATTGGAAAACATGGTTTATGACTTTTTCTTTTAAGTTAAACTTGATTTTTTATTAAGTACATATAGCTTGATACATTATGGCCAAGCAAAGACAATGCAGTGATAGCAAACCATATATTTCACATTGATTAAGAAGGATGAACAATCTTCTCAATATCTAAATTCCATGCCAGAATTTTGATCATGGGAAATATGGTTTAATGATTTTAGAACTGCATTTGAAAGTACTGAATTGGAGTAGAATGGGTATGTACTTTACTCTTTACCTATAAATTTGGTATAAGTAACATTTATAAGATAGGGATGGCCAGGTGTGGTAGCTCACACCTGTAATCCTAGCACTCTGGGAGGCAGAGGCAGTAAGATGGCTTGAGCTCAGGAGTGTGAGACCTGCTTGAGAAAGGGTGAAATTCCATCCCTACTAAAAATGAGTGTAGTGGTGGGTGTCTATAGTCCCAGCTATTCAGGAGGCTGAGGCTGGAGGATCTTTTGAACCCAGGAGTTTGAATTGGGATGAGGTAGGCTAATGCCAGGATACTTTAGCCTAAGTGACAGAGTGAGACTTTGTCTCAAGAAAAAATTAGATAAAGATGTATTCAGCACATGATGATGTATTTTATGTAAAGACTCAGATGGAAGTGAATAACTATAAATAAGTGTTAAACATTATCATCAAAGAAAAATGTTCCAGTAAAACAAATACATAATAGAACAAGATGGTACTTAATTTTTTTGGCTTATATTTCTTGTTCAGCCATGACCAAAAGTAATCTTAAACGTTCAATAACATCTTATTTTTATTTTAAAAGTTATAAATTCATTTGATGAATACCTCTCTGATGACTTAGTTTTAATTTCAAAATAAGCGGTTAAATATACAATGACTTTATTTTTTTCTTTTTTTTAAATTGAATCATAGCTGTGTACATTAGTTCAATCATGGAGTACAGTGTGCGGGCTTCATATACAATCTGAGATTCTCACAATGATGTTCTTAACTGTTGACAGGCAGATTTACCACTGGATATATTCATTCAAAGAATAATGAACATAAGGATTTGGAATTTTTTTTTTTTTTTTATTGAATCATAGCTGTGTACAATAAATCAATCATGGGGTACAGTGTGCGGGTTTCACATACAATCTGAGATATTTTTATCAACCTGATTGACATAACATTCATGAGATTTTCTCATTTACTATGTGTACACTTTTAAAGCAATCCTGAAACACAGCCTCCTCTGCAGTTTATAATTCTCCTATTGTTCAATACATTTTATCATTCAAGGCAAAATGCTTAGGGTGTGTTCACATCATTCACAGGCAGAGGTACACGAGGGTCAAAATAGAATGAATTAAGTAGAGATGATAAATTTAAAGTATAATTGAAAAGAAAAACTATTAACACAAGACTTATTTTGTCAACACTTTATTTTGGATAAAATTTTGAGAATAGTCTTAATGCAGAGTCTTAATCTACTCTGCTAACTTATTTTTGGTATAGGACAATGTTTAAGTGTATGGAATCTAAAATCACTCAACTCATGAGTTGAGTTCTGGCTTTGCAAAGTTAGCAGAGCACATGCAAAGCAATCTGGGCAAGTGGCTTATATCCTGAGAAAACCTTAAGAATTCTCAACCATAAAATTGGGATAAAATGTAGTAGTACCTAATTTCCAGGTTTTTCTGGGGCTCCGTAGAATCTTTATTCCATGAAGGCAAGAACTATCCATTTCACTGCTATATTGCAAGCACCAAGAATACTAGTAGCAAATAGGCATTCAACAAATAATTATTAAATGAATGAAAAAATAATAAGTCAATATGCAAGGTGCTTAGCACACTTTTTAGCATTAGCAGGAGCTGTCATGAATTTGAAAGCATTCATATATTATCCATTTAATAAAATAATCTATGTGCTAATTCTCCTCACTTTGACAACATGTTCCAAATAGTTCACCTAACCACAAGACCTAAGCATAAAAATCTAGGCTGATATAGAAAAATTATACAAAAATCTATCCATCGCTGATAAGAGGCAATCTCAGCTTACTTTACAAGAGCCTAGTATAATACAATATTGAAAAATTTATAAAACTATTTGAATATTTCCAAACTATAAAGAAACTTCTAAGGATAAGCTTGATATGCATAATATTTCCTTAGGAATATACACACACATTATATACGTATGTATATGTATATATACATTATATATATATGTATACACACACACACACATATATATATATGTATATATATAAAACCAGGCAAGGCTTAATTTTCAGGCACATCATTTTATTGGACTTTTTTCATAACAAAATGCATGGAATTTTTTTAAAACAAAAGACTGCAATGATGTTATCAGTCAAACTGCCCTTAAAAATTATTGTTTATGAATCACTGGCTGTTACACATCCTGACTGGGCTCTAATATATACAGTGAATCATTTTTTTTTTCTGCAGCTTTTGGCCAGGACTGGGTTTGAATCCACCACCTCCGGCATGTGGGGCCAGCATCCTACTCCTTTGAGGCACAGGCACTGCCTGTGAATCGTGTATATTTTATTTGTCTGATATTACATTAATCATTGCAATAATTGGTAATAGCCATGGTGTAAATATGTCTAGAAGGTTTTATAAGGCTCTGCAAATGGGAACCTATAAAGTCTTAGAGAAGAAAGAGACAAAGGTATATATGCATTAGGAGGTTTACACTGGAGTCATATGTGTTTGTTTGTTTAGAGACAGTCTCACTTTACCAACCTTGATAGAGCGCTGTTGCATCACAGCTCACAGCAACCTCCAACTCCTGGGCTTAGGCGATTCTCTTGCCTCAGCCTCCCAAGTATCTGGGATTACAGGCGTCTGCCATAACACCTCGCTATGTTTTGTTGCAGTTTGGCTGGGGCCGGGTTCAAACCTGCCACCCTCATTATATAGGGCCGTTGCCCTACCCACTGAGCCACGAGTGCTGCCCTGGAGTCATGCTTTGCACTCAAATCTGGAGACTATCACTTATTAGCTGCGCAACTGCACAAAATGTAAATTCTCTTAGCCATGTTTATTCATCTATTAAATGGATATTTGAAATGATAATATGAAATAATGTAAGGGAATTTCTTAGTATATTTTCAAGCATAAAATAAAACTTTCAAAGAAGCCTATTCTTACCTTTGTATAAATTCAGGGCAAATCATAACTATATGTATATATTCATGATATAAAAATTGAAATTCATGATAAGATCATCATAGAATGGGCTTAGTTCATAAAGCCTTCCTATATAAAAAGAATGTTTGTATATTTACCAGCAATATAGGAACTCAACAATTCCCATACAAACTCTCCAAAATGACATAAAGTCTGAATTACTAGACATTGAAGATTCTATGGAGGGTTGGGGGATGACCAGGGAGTGGATGATGAGAAATTATTTAATAGCTAGAATATACATTGAGTGATGGATACAGTAAAAGCCCAGACTTCTATGCAATGTATCTAACACAATTGTAACAAAATTGCACTTGAACCCCTTATATTTATACAGGTTTTTTAAAAAGGGAAAAAATGACAAAAGGAAAAGAATAATAGCATGTTGCCTGCAGGGGCTTAGCAGTTCTTACAAGTGTTAGCCCTTTTATAATGCCAGTTTGATGAAAATATTTCAAATGGTATATAAAACCAGCACATTGTACTCCATAATTGCATTAATGTACACAGCTACGATTTAATAAAAAAAGGAAAAAAGAAAAAAATGCCTATTTTATCATAATAAATAATAAAAATTTAGTTTCTAGAAAGATATTTAAGGACGAAAGATTAACAAGTCTTCTTTGACTTAGCTTTTTGTAATCACCTTTGATTATATAAAATTAAATATACTTTAAATTTGAGATAAACGAGTTTAATTTACGGGTTTTACTTTCTGTTTTACATTCTACCTTAGAAGTCATTCACATATTCTACCTATTTCTCCTAAAATACTCAAGCCATTTTTAATCAAAACATACTGTTTCCCATCTGATCAGTCAATTCCCTACTTTCCTGTGTGAGTGGTCACCTGGCTGTTTAATAACGGCATTGGAGATGAAGGCAGACAGCTTTAATTCTTGGTCTATAACCATTATTAAAGTATTTTCTACTAAGTACAAAGATTAGGTTTCTGATAACATCATTCACCAGTCTAAACTACATAACATTTTTCAATTTGTCATTATCACCTACTTAAACAGCTCACATTTCTCTAAAGATTAACACTGACTCAATGCTAAAATTGAAATATTTATCATAGATATTACCATAGAGAACCTCTCATTTAGTTTTACTCTTTTCATCTAATTATATATCTTGATAAGACATATAAGATATATTTTGATATCTGGTAGAATGGGTCTGAGTAAGGGAGACTACATTAGAATTGTGTGACTTTGGATAAAAAAACCTTTATTTTGGAGCAAAATTCCATTCAAATTATAGTCTTCAACCCAGTAACATTGTTCCATACAATTTTAAATCTACCACTGTATTAATAAAATACGCCAGACCATTAGCCTCATTCACATTTTAGTTCTCTACTGCCAAATAGGAATATACTTCGAAGATAGCAGTTGGTTTTATTCAACTTTTTGCAAATAGTGTTCCTTTATGTTTTATAATGCTAAAGTGAAAACACATTATTTACTTTGGGTCATCAATTTATCTGCCTCTTCTCAGAACTTAATTTTTATGATATACTTTTATTTTCTCATTTGTCATTAATTTGCCAAAAAATATCTTACTTGTTTACTGCAATACAGTGAAGGGGGGAAATAGGGTAAAGCATTCAGGCTTTGGTATCAGATAAACCCAGGTTCAATCACAAGTTCTGCTGCTCTTGAAAGGTTTAACTCACGGCATTCACTCCCCTAAATCTCACTTTTCTCTGCTCTATGTTAGATAAATAAGAGTTAATTTTTAATATTACTACAAAAACAAAGAAAATTCTCACAGTGTGTGTTTTTTTGATAGGCCAGTCTCTTAAAGTTTTATTAAGAGAAATAAAATAAAAATGGTCACAATGCTGAAGGAAAGGGCAAAGGATGAGCTTTTAATAAATATCACCTCTACTATTACTTCTGATGGCCCTACTACTACTATTTCTACTGCTTTAAACTTATCATTGAATCAATGGCCAGTTTTTTTTTTTGTATGTGACATTAATTGCAATCTAACTTAATGTGATATACCCTCCATAATATCATTGAGTTCTATTCTGTGCCCCCCACAATGGAATTATCCTTTTCATGGCCTGTTCTTTCCTCATGTTGTTTCTCAACCTGTTATGTTTTCTTTACCATATTTTTTGTTAATGAATCGAAGGAAAAGAAAAAGAATAAATAGAGGATTCCATTGAGAACACTGCCATTGTTTATATGGTATAATTCATATGAGATTTGGCAGGAAATAACTTAGAGAAAGTAACAGAGATTGCAGATAAAGAAGCTATGCAGAACCTATGTGTAAAAAAAATAAAATAAAGATGTTGAGGCTTGGATCAAGTTCATGGCCATCAACAAGAAAAGGTTAGGATCGAATAGTGATTTCTAGCAAAGGATAAATAAAGTCGCTGACTGATCAGATATGTTTAGCTCATATTTTAAAGCATTATAAGTATGTGGCAAGAATAAGCAAAGATAATGATAAACAAATAAGCATCATTTGTCTTCTACAAATGCTGCTTTAAATCCTTTAGAACAAAAAAAAAACAAAAACAAAAACAAACAAAAAAAATAATAAATCCTTTAGAACAGGTGCAAGGGGGTGTGTGCTCATGAGTGCATGTGTGTATGTATGGTGATGAAGAAAAAAAAAACACACCAAATGTGGACATTGAATTGAAATAGATTTAGGAGTACCAGGAGAATAGAACAACTCCTGTTGCTACTAAACATACATAGTTACAAACAATAATTTATTAGGTACCTGTTACATACTAGGCATTGATAAAGACTGAATATATAGCAGCAAATAAGGTAAAATATATGCTACTTTCATCATCCTTATAATCAGAGAGGAAAACTGGAAAAGACAAACCAAATATGAGGTAACAGATTTATGGAGGCAACTTGGAAAGATCAACCAACAAACAAATGCTATAAATTCACATAAGAATATTGACTATATACAGATATGTCTATAGATTGAATTTGATTGGAGAGAATAGAGTCTCTATATGTCTATCCCAAATGAGCTGTATATAACCATATCAATGTTTAACAGATGTTTACAATTCATTCCCAGAGATTATCAAATTTTATCTGAAACTCAGACTGGGCAGCTTTACACTGTGGTGCATGCAAGACAAGTGAACATTTGAGTGTGAATTGTGCCTTTGCCATCCTTTCCGCCTCTGCTCATGGCCTCTTGGCTAGTCTCCATCTTCAGGCCTAAAAAAAAGTGAGTTAAATTTGCCTGCACCCATTATGAAACATTTTATTACAAAAGAAAAAATACATTAATTAACTGATTATACTTCGGGGAGGTAGAATATGCCACCACAAAACATGCCACTTGGTAAAAAGATTATTTTGAACTAAGCGGGGCACAGTGGTTCATGCTTGCAAGCCTAACACTTTGGAGGGCTGACATGGGTGGATTGCTTGAGCTCTGTGATTTGAGACCAGCCTGAATTAGAACAAGAACCTGTCTCTAACTAAAAATAGAAAACTTAGCCAGGCATTATGGCAGGCACCTATAGTCCTAGCTTCTTGGGAGGCTGAAGCAGGAGGATCAATTGAGCCAAGAGTCAGAGGTTGAGGCACAGCACTCTACCCAGGGGAACAGAGTGAGACTCTGTCTCAAAAAAACAAAAAAAACAAGATTATTTTAATTAAAGTCACTTGAAAAACAGCAAGTACAAAAAAGACACTTTGATTTGCTCCTTTTCCTTCCTGAAAGAAGGGGATAAACCCTCCTCTATGCAAGGAGAAAAGGAATGTTCTTACCACCAGGGACCATGAATCCAGGTTGAGAGAAACTGGTTCAGACAAACCATGTAAAATAGCCCTTATCTTCTTACTTACTTCTCTACAATTAACTACATGGATTAACTCCTTGCAAGCCCAAGGCCCCTCGCATTATTTCATTTTCTTAATCTAATCTTTGTATAACTCGATATACGAGGGTCTGATTTTAATCACTTTTGGGCTCTCCATTTCCTTATGAGGGCTTACTAGTCATGTAAAACTTATTTTAAATACATTTGCATGCTCATCTCCTGATAGTCTGCTTTAAGTCAATTTAATCCTCAGATCCTGCTGGAAATTCTAAGAGGGTAAAGGTAAAACTTTGCCCCTTCTTCATACTATCATATGTTCATACTTTAAATGGTTGCTGACCATTGCAAATTTCCATTTATATTCAAAATAAGGAATGGTTTTATGCCCTAGGACAATCTTTTCCTTAACACTATTTAGGATAGAGTTACTGTATTTTTTCAACTGCTGTTGACTGTGGTGTTGATTGCCACATTCTATTATTTGGTTATGGGAACAGCCAGATATCAGAAGAGCTATTAAAAATGTAGAATGTGCACATGTTAGAAACTGACATCGGCATCCCCAATGTCATCATTTTTCATTGGTATGCTATGCCCTTAGCTTGCAAATATCAGAGCAAGGCAGATAAGCTATAACCTTAAAAAGAGTGTTATCTATCATCAACATTCTCAAATCAAGTGTTTGAAGACATTCTATATCAATGTATTAAATTGCCTTCTAGTATTTTCCTATTATTATTCTATAGCTTTTTCACAGCATTTATTTACTAATTTTGACTAGAGGTTGGTTATGCCTTAAACTACTTTTCACATACTGTCTCAAAATTTTTGCATTTGAATTCAGATTAAACTAGTGCTAAGGCCATGTGAAAATCAATATCTAATATATTTCTGAATGTAGTCCTCAGCATTTTTATCTTGAATTAAAACAACTTGCAGTGTTCACAGCACCACCTTTAATCAAGTGTAACCATAAACTACAAAGAATTGAAAATGAAATGAGTATAAGAGATTTCACACTCCAAGCAGTCAGATGATAATAAGTTTCCACCTGTTAACATATTAATAACAGTGTTAAAGAGTGCAATGTGCCAGAGGTATTACAAGTCTGTGCAATTTTACATGTGTCAAGAAATGGTTTGCTTGTTAGAAACTGGTTAGAGTATCAAAGGAGAGTGAATGCCATGGGGGAAGCTGGTTGCATAAGGAAAAGGGGGGAATCTTTATTTCTTGAGTTATTTAAAATAACGTGAAAAGCACTGGATAATATAGCAAAGAAGATTGGCTCCCGGGGGTATTAGACGACCCACCATAAGAGATCATTTCCATCCCCAAAGACTGTAATTAACGTGTCATAATTTTGAAAGGTGCATTCAGGAGGAAGAGAGGCATTGAATACTAATAAAAAGAGACAAGACATGGTATGAAGGACACCCAATACCACGATTTGGGTAACAAGTCCAGGCAGAGCTTATGGTTAGACCATTTCATGATAGTAAGAGGTTGTTAAAGAATATTGTTAAGATTATTTTCCTTTTTTCTTAGAAATGATTTCCTCTGTTGGACTCATTGAAAAGTGTTTTGGAACTAAACTGAAAATCTTAAAATGAAAAAAACAAAGTAAGCCAAATGTAACATGATATACTTTACCTACAATTATTAAAAGGAATATTAGTGTCTAGTAAAGCCCAACGCCAAAATAAAAGTGCACCAGTATTCGCATGTTGCTTTGTTAAGAGTGGAAGGTCAAAAACAAACAAACAAAAAATCCAGCAAAAGCACATTAATGCATTCTAATTTAATGTCTAAATTGATCTATGGCACACTCTTTTTCCTTTATTTACTTTTCTAGATGTAATAAGATTGAGAAATTCCACTTTCAAATATGTGTGTTGGAGGAGGTGAGTTTCAGAAACATTTAGTTTGCGACAGAATAGTACATTTCCAGTGCACATTTTCTTCTGAGACTCTGTAGAGAACAAAGGAAAAAAGCAAAAGCCAAATATTCATCATTTCCAAAGAGAGAAAAAAATCCATGAAGGGAAGTTAATTTTCAGAAAGCATTGTTTAAAAATTAGAGCAATTGTATTTTGCATATCCTTAAACATTTTTACTTTCCATAAGTTTCCAAAATGATAGCTTGACTGAATTGCATACTTTTTTTTTTTCCCTCAATGAATCCTAAGAATAACAGCAATCTCAAGTACTCCTCAAAGTCCTCATCTCTTGGTTGATTAACTAGTGATTACATATGTGGGCTATTAGTTGTTTCTAATTATTATAAAAACTTGCATTTCTTGATGAATGAGAAATCAAGCCAGTTATGCATTGTGTCAGTGTTTTTTATTTAATATTTTATCCTCCAGAATAATACGAAAATTATGTAAAATCACAGGTATGGGTAAAATCATGTAATAGGAAGGCAAATTAGCACAGTAAACAGTTCTTTCTTTTTTATATAGAAATAGGAAAATATTTTAGAAAAACAGTTAAGAAATTGTTGTTCAAAATTACCATGGTTTTCCCCAAAACAGAAAGGTGCCCTTAACCAGCCTCCTGTTGGGAAGCAAGACTGAACCTAAACTCTGCTGAACCAATATTAGTCAATCCCAAGAGCCTGAAGGGAAGACTCTCACAGCAACCAGATAATCAAGGAAGCTCCAAGGCAGTCATTATACTAACCACATGCAGGGAAGAGCCATATAGGAGCATTTTGATTATTTATTTAGCATACCAGGTTGCACAATTTAGATTGAGAAGAACTAATGGAGGAATGCTGGTAGCATGTCTGCCATAGAATCATGAAAATTTGTGGTTTATGTTTCCTACTGAGCAAAAATGGGAAGTACGTTTTTCAAGCCACTACAAATAGTTCATTTAAAGCCAAGTTTAGAAAATGGACACACTTGTCTATGTCTAAGTATGTATTTGTGTGTATGGATAGACACATAGATTAATTTTAGCTGGGTTTACAAGGACCACACAATTCCTGTGCAAATACATAAATGACAAAAGTTCAGTGTTCATAAAGAGAGTCATGCATAAATTAGTTATTCGAATCATGTACATTCTCAAATGGTGTTTTGCTGGCTAGGACTGCATATAAAACTGCCGTGAAGCAAAAAGTCTTCCACATATAAATAAAAATGGGAAGTTCTGCTTGCTTTCAAAAATATACAGTGATGTAGATTATCTCATTAAAGGTTCAAGTGATACAGCATAAGGGGGGTAGAAGACCCTCTTTTTGAAGCATGCATTGTAATGCTTCTTTAGGAATGTTTCCTCAAAAAAAGTCTGAGAGGCTTTACCTAATCAATGACAGAGTCCACGATGCCTAGGTAAGGTCAGAAAAATTAGTAATTTGCTGAAGCTAAGAAAAAGAGTGTATTTGCTCATGTTCAAATAAAATAAATAAATGTGTTTCATTTTTTCCTTTAAAGACCCTGTTATTCATTCTAAAAGAAGTCAAATATAAAACCCTTAGCTTATACTAAAGTTTTCTTTATAAACCACTATTTCTGGCCAGCATGGTGGCTCATGCTTCTAATCCCACCACTCTGAGGCAGGTGGATTGCTTGAGCTCAGGAGTTTAAGACTAGTCCGAGCATAAGTGAGACCCCATCTCTACTAAAAATAGAAAAAACTAGTCCAGTGTGGTAATACATGCTTATAGGCCCAGGTACTGGGAAGGCTGACGGAAGGGAATTGCTCAAGCCCAGGAGACAGAGTTTCTGTGAGCTATGACACCATGGCACCCTACCTAGGGCAGAGTGAGACTCTGTCTTAGAACAACAACAACAACAACAAAAAACCCCACAAACACACATACACACCCCAAACATTATTTCTCATAAAAAAGCTGACAAAATAGTGCAAATGCCATTGCTTTATTTTTTCTATTGTCTGAAGGTTGTGTAGGACAAAGATATAAAACATGACAAATCATTTTAAAACAGAAAAAGAAGGAGAGATTCAAATTGATTTCTCCCCCAAATCTCCCCCCCAGATGAACAGCCTTTGCAAAGTTAATTTTAAACTACACCATTCGTAGTTATTGCAAACATGTTTGGCTTAAATCAGAGTAATATTAATAATATATAACCAGTGTATCTGATTCATTCTATATACAAAGCCTGAAATGTCACTCAGATCATAGTGTTTCTGTCCTATTATATGGAGACTATAATTCAAATTCATTGCTATGTCATGAAAGAGCTCTTTGTGAATTGTCCTTTATTGGCTTTTTTGATGTTGCATTCTCCGTCTCTTTCTTGCTCTTTAGGATTCAACAACACTGGTCTCATAATTTGTTCTCAGAAATGACAAGCTTAGTACTCCCATACAGTGTTTGCACTCACCATTCATGCTGCCTCGAAAGCACTTCCTCTAGACCTTGACCTAGACAGCTTCTTTTAGTGCAGGTTTCAGCTCACGTAATTGTCACATCTCAAAAAGGACTTCATTAACCACAATATCAAAAGAAACAGAGCAACAAGCATTGTCATTGTACTTGATTTTATCATAGACCTTATCACTGTCCAAAATGATCTTACTTATTTATTTTTCTCTCTCCTCCAGAATATAAACTGTATGAGAAGAGGCAAATTGTCTCTCTTTTTCATAGTCATACTGCCAATACTCAGAAAAGCACCTGACTCATAAAATATACTCAATGAATATTTGGGAAATAAGAGAACCAGTGTGAATTAATGTGTCATGAAAGTATAAATATAAATTAATTTTAAAACTTCTGAAATGCATGTAATGAGATAGCAATCTAGAACAAGTACATTTTTATACCAAATCCTAAGATATGCAGTTAATATTAAAAAGATAATTTTATTCTTCATTTAAATTATACAAATTTTTTCTCATAGTTCATATGATTTGATGGCTGTGATAAAAATAAAATTTTCCTTAATCAGTTGTATTTGTAGGTGTTGTTTTATTAATGAACTAAATGTAATTAATGAAGTATGCTACTCCTATGTAAGAAATATGATTTACAAATCAAAATTTGTGTCTTAGGAATATGTTAAGATAGATGCAGTGGATACACATTAAATGCATATGAATAAAACAGTAAAGTGGCTTGAGTCCTAGAGAGAATTAAGTTGTATCTTGGTGGTCCGGCAAAAACTCATTGCATCAAACTGCCAATATACATTAATACTTTTTGTATATTAAATATTTTTCTCCTAATGTATAATTTTAAAATTTCCATTGTACATCAAACTCTAATTATATAATAGTACTTTTTCAATCTTTAATGTCACTATTTTATGCCAATGCTGGACACTTACTATATTTTATATGGTATAAGTCTGATTTCCAAGGATAAAGCTGTTGTGGATAGTGATGTAAATAAGCAAACAAATAAAAAAAAAAGGCCTTCAAATGATTCTGAAGCATATTAAAGCATTAGATGTCATGAGAAAATTTTTGTTTAAATCATCAAAACACAATAGACAAATTTCTATAGTAATCACTTTTATTTGATTATCTTCCTACAGTAGCTAACACATTTAATTTAAAATAATTATCTCTAAAAGATTTCAAAAGGTAGGAAATAATATTTTGCATGGGTTTCTGTACTCAATTATTCTTTACTATATTATTTTTCTGCACAACTGTAATATCATGAATTTCAATAAACTTGTTCACTGCTCCTCAAGTAACTGAAGACTTTACTATACTGCAAATGATCATTTTAATGAAATTTTAACCACCTCTGAGTGGTAATCATAAAAAACAGTTTGAAACTGTCATTCATTATATTTTTGATAAGCTTATAATACATCAAATTAACTAGAGTTGACATCCACTACCACTTCTTCAAGAAAAGATGCTTTCATCTAAAAATTAGGTATTGATTCTTCTTTAAATACAGAATAATGACTCTTGTGTAGCTACTGTATATATAGTCATGGTACACATTCCTCTCAAATTCAGGCAAAAATAAAGCTATACCTCCCACTTTCTAAACAAAAATAAAAATTTATTAATGTCTCAGTAGTGTATTTTTAATGGTAGTTTGAAAGATGAAACATATTGAAAATTACAAAGTGCAGTATCAGTAAGTTAGGCTTCATTGTTTTAAAAATTTATATATAATCCAATATAATTATTTGTACAATAATTGGTACAATTATTTATTTTTAAACTTATTCATTTTGTGATAAAAACACAATTTAGCAGTAAATTTTGAAAGATAATATGGGTACTTAAATTTAGTTATGGAATTCATGAAAATATATATAGAATTCTGTCTAAAGTATGCCTGGCTCCCTTTCTTTTTTCCTCCAGATAACACAAACTTAACTCAAGCTCTGTTTCCATAATGTACAAAAGCACTTGTTAAAAAAATATTTTACAGTGACTCAAACTGTACAAAATTAGTTCATGTAACCAGAACATTTGTACTCCCATAAAATTCTGAAAAGAAAAAGAAAAAATCTTTTAATTATCAAACATAAGATCCCAAAACAAAGTGAGAGGCTTTGAATAATCCTTATTTCTTTTGTTGTGGGAGTTTACAGCAGGGGACCAGATAATTTTTTAAAAATCAGGGAAGACAACTTCGGGAAGAACACTTTTCACATAACGAATTTATTGGCCACTTTCTAACTGGGAAATGAGACTGAATTTTACACTTTTCTGGCCACTTTGATACTACTCCCTTGCCACATTTCTGGAAGTTCACCCTACTCCTTTAAACGTTACTTTGGAAAACAACACACATAAAAGAAAGTTCACAAGGTACGAATGATCAGCTTAACGTTATTATAAAGAAAGCGAGAAAATATCATGAATGTTACATTAATCAGGTGGATAAAAATATCTCCGATTGTATGGGAAGCCTGCACACTGTACTCCAAGCCTGAATCATTGTACACAATTATGACTCAATAAAAAATAATTAAAAAAAAAAAGTAATTGTGGGATAAACAGTACTCTTCAACGTTATGTAAAGAGTTTAAAGAGAGCTTTAAAATTAAGTTAATAACTTCATGTAATTGTGACATAATTTTACAAGGAAAGTATTAAAATTTCTAATCCTTGAGCCACTGAAGACTGCTATAATAGGAGGTTTCTCAAGCAAAATTATGAAGATAAAGGATCAAATGATTTCAAAAATTTATTTTGTCATTACATCTCTAATTCAGACTCTCCTATCTTTAAGAGAACCATACAAATATCTTCCATATATTATTGCATCTCAAATGCCTGCAACAAATATTTTTTCTGCAGTCATATATTCTCCAACAACTTAATTTTCTCCTGATCTCCTTTTCTGTACATCCAACAATGGTGTATACAGGAAATATAGGCAAATTTTAATAAATGGCTAAATTCTTACCTTAGAAAGTTAATTTTTCTGGAAAACACATAACAAGTTGTTTTTTAAAATTTAAGGTATTTTTTTAAACTTATCTTCTTATTTCAATGGATACCTAAAGATTACTACATAAAATGGGGAATAACTATTGCTATCTGATTGGACTTTTTAATAAATGGTACTGGGAAAACCAGGTAGCCACAGGTAAAAGACTAAAACAAGACCAGCACCTCTTCCTCCTCAGAAAAATTAACTTATCATGGATGAAAGATAAACCTAAGGCATGAAACTATAAGAATTCGAAAAGAAAGCGTTGGAAAAGTCTTATCTTGTTCTAGGGAAAGAATTTATGAAGACCCCAATGGCAATCACAAGAACAACAAAAATAAGTAAGTGAGACCTGATCAAGTTTCTGCATAGCCAAGAACACAATCAACAAAGCGAGGAGAGAACCTACAGAATGGGAAAAGATATTTGCATGCTGCATTTTATGAAGGACTGATAACCAAAATATATAAATAACTCAAGCAAATCAACAAGAAAAGATCAAATAATTCCATTAAAAGTTGAGCAGGAGACATGAACAGAAGCTTCTCTAAGAAAACTAGACTAACAGCCAACAAACACATGAAAAAATGTTCAACACTTTTAATTATCAGGGACATGCACAAAACTACATTGAGATACCACCTAATCCCAGTGATAATGATTCCAAAGCAACAGATGCTGGCATGGATACAGAGACTGCTGAATGAGTGAAAGATAAGTTGATAAGGTCAGAGTGGCCATAGTGGGATTTGCATGTAGGTAGGGCCTTCAAGAATGTTTAAGAACTTTTTCTCCGTGTAAAATGGTAAGCCATTTCAGGGTGTAGAGTGGAAGAGTACTATAATATGACTCACACTTTCAAAATAAGAACACTTAAGCTACTGTAGTGAGAAGAGACTGCTGGGGAACAAGTATATGGAAGTAACTAAGGTGAGAAATAATAGTGGCTCAAACCAGAATAAAATTCATGGAGGTAGTGAGAAGTGGTCAAATCCAGGATATAGTTTAAATAAGGCAGAATCACTGGAAGTTTTTCATGGATTAGTTATGGCGTATGAGATGACTGCAAGGGTTTTGAATTAGAGGACCGAAATGTAGTTGCCACTGACTGAGTAGGAGGCAGCCATGTATAGCCCAGTTTTGAGAGACCACATAAGGCCATCAGACTAAGAAAGAGGAAGTGATCAACCCTGCCAAGCAGTAATATGAGGTCAAGTAATAAGTGAACCCCAAACCCATTTACTCTACCAATGTGAAGATTATGAATAACCTCAGGAATAAAAAATTTGGTGGAATAGTAGGGACAAAAGACCAAACTGAGTAGATTTCAGAGACTGTTAGGCCCAGCCCTGCACTAGAGAATAGCCAGGCTCACTTCAAACAGGTCCACGGCTCCAGGGTGCCTCCCTTGCCAGCATGGGCTTGTGCTCAGACCCTGGGGATGGGAGCTGCAGTGAGCAGGTAGAAGAGCTCCAGCAGTAGTGAGGGCAGCGGCAACAGCTCCAGCTCCATTGCTACTACAGCTAGTCACAGCCTGTCCCGCCCTGCCCTGCCCTCCAAGGCTGCTATGACTGAGTGGGGAGATGTAAGGACTCAGCTTCCCCGGCTTCTCCTATCTGTGGCTGGCAGAGCATGCCACCTGGTCCCCAGCTTTTCTCCCTGACAGGTAGGGCAACAAGTAGGGCAGGGGAGGCTGGGTCTGGGAGGAGAAGTACCACCCAGCCCCAGGTTCTCTCCTTTATACAAAGGAAGATTGAGGAGGTGTGGCTAGAGGCAGAAAGTAGGAACCAAGTGACTGCTTGGGGCTATCCTCAGTCAGAACAGATAGTGAGGAGTCCCCACTAACCTTACAATGAGCTAGGTCCATTGACCCATTATCATATAATTAAACTTGCAAATTTCACTCCCATGGATTCTTCCAGAAGGTTCATGGAGAAGACTACATGAATTTTGAAAAGTTTGCTATATAACCCTAACCTGTCAATTACCCCCAAGGTGGAGGCAACAGCCAATCCTGCCAGAAGGAAAGCGGGAACAAGCCAGGTATCCTAGTTAGTCTACATAAAAGGGTGTGTGTTCAGATGGTGGTGTTTCTGCTCCAATCACAGAGAGGGAACTGTCTCACTCTTGAGATGTATTTTCCCTGTATTTTTTCTGCTTTTATTCTGTTATAAGTGCATGTTGCTGGTGATAACTTTGTGTTTGTGATCACTCCGTCCTTGGCTAGGCAACAGTGTTCATTCTTGACTCTGGGAGCCAAGAACCAAGGAACATCCTCCCCACAAAGGGACCTAACAAGACTGTTGGAAAAGAGAAATTAGAGACACCTGTGTATTACAGCTATCTGTTCTGAAGAGTTTACTGCAAAGGAGAGCAAAGAAATGGAACAGTAGCTGCAAGGAGAATTGTGGTTAAGAGAGATTCTGGTTTAGGATAAGAACAATAAAAGCATGAAAATAATGCAGTAGAGATGACAGTTTATGGATGGATCAATAAAAGCATGAAAATAATGTTGCAGGAAGACAAGTCCCAATGGAGAGAAAGCACCCAAACACTACATTTATGAGAGGAAGGGCTTTATTCACCAGCTGGGAGCTTAAGGGCATAGAAGAATTCCAAATGGCCGCACTCTCCAACTGGCTTGGGCTTTCCCTTTTTATCCACAGTCAAAAAGTTCCACCTCACAGGTACCCTTCTCATTGGCCAGTTTGAATCAAGTGGGAGATACCATTCCAGAGTCCACCTAACTACAGTATTTCACAGAACTTGGAAACTTTCAAGTTCCAGGAAGTTAAGTTTACAAATTCCTAAGGGCTGAGTCACCATGGAGAGGTGCAAGTGTATCCTTGTGCTCTCTTTGACAAGACCTGTTCTCCCAGACCTCACCCTCCTCGGGTATCCTCTCTCAATAATACAGGAAAGGTGACAGTTTATGGACGGATATCTCTGAGTACACATAGGTGGTTAGTATCTAATGCACAAATCAAGGAACTGCATTTAGATAACAGCACGGTAGGAAGAACATGTGGATGTAGGCTCTAGCAGGTGGGGATAGGGTGGGAGAAGGCTGTAGAAATTCTCTTTGAATTGTTTTAAATGTTATAAGCTAGAGTAGGGTGATAAAGGAGGTTTTGAAACAAGAAGATGAGGTATTAAATAGTTTCTGAAGAAAGTATAGGACTACAGATGAACTATAAATGAACTACAGATGTGTCCTGTAAGTGCCTGGCAGCTGAACATTCCTGAAAAAGTTGCCACTAGTTTAAGAAAATCCATCCTTAAGATCAGAGCACTACTATAAGAAGCCTAACTCAAATATAGTGTTAGAGTCTGTATTTTTTTTAATTTTTACTTTGTTATAGAAAAAGTACTTTGTTATATAAAAAGTAAAGGAAACAGTATAATGAATCCGTATGCCTCTACCACTCAGCTTCAATAATTACAAATTCAAGGCCATTTATGGTTCATTATATAACTATACTGAGGTATGCTCTTTCTATTGAATATTTTAGAGCAATATACATAATCTTATCTCCTGTGTATGAATTTCTTTAATCTGTAAACATTGCAGTATGCATCTCTAGACAATACCCATTTTTTATAAATATACCATTCATTATCACATTTAAAATGTAAAAACAATAATCCCTTATCATCAAATATCCATTCATTATTTACATTCTACCAATTTGTTTGCTTCACTTGGGATCCAATTCACATTACAACTTGGCTGTTGGATGATTTGTTTTTAAATTGTCTTTAATTCTATAGTTTTCCATCCATCTCATTATATTTCTTCATAGATTCTTTCATTGTTGTTATTACTGTTGCAGAACATGATGCTCATCTTACAGGGTTTACCACACCCTTTATTTAGCTGATTGCATAACCATGGTAGGTTTGATATTTTCTTCTGTCCCTTATAATTTGTATAAATTAATGGTTACCTCTAGATGTTTGATCATATTTTGGCTTGATTGTTTTGTCGATTTGTTTTTATGTCTGGCATTATATATTCAAATCATGAGTTACATAGTATCAACTGTTTCTTTGTTATGTGTTCAGAAATTTATGATAATTGCCTGGATTCATAAATTTAATAGAAGTTATGAAATCTTGACATTCAACCATTTCTTCTTCATTTACGATCTGAAATAATCCCATAGAGTAAAATGTTACCTTTTAAACTAGTTTCTCCCCCTGAAATACAGTACACATAGAAAAAGTTGAAAAAAAATCTTGATTGCTTTTCACTATATGGAAGTTTTCAAAATAATGAGTTGGTTCCCTAGCATCCACATAGGTCACCAACCAATGTTTTCTTTGGTGTTATTATAAACTCACAGGTGTAAAACAAATGTGATACACCTCAACCCATTGTATTATTTTTAATGATCCTCAAGTTTCCCCTCTTTGACTAGGGTAAGGCTATGCAAATTATTTCTGAATCATTTTGACCTATGTGACTTATTTTTTTTTTACTGATTCAGACAATAGTTTTCAAACACTGAAAAAATACTTTATCAAACTTTTCAATTTTTTTATTTTTTATTTTTATTAAATCATAATTGTGTACATTAGTGCAATCATGGGGCACAATGTGCTGACTTCATATACAATCTGAAATATTTTCATTGAACTATTTAACATAGCCTTCATGGCCTTTTAATCACTATATGAAGACA
>CAUYRH010131356.1:0-17071 GCA_963574655.1 Perodicticus potto | reverse complement strand
TCTCTCTCCCCACTTGAAATCTCTCCCTCTACCAGGAGCTTTGGTGTTTTCTGTATTCTTTTCTGTAAATCAATTCTGTCTTACCACAGAGGGGTGGGGGGGGGAATAATGTAATGAAGAATAATAAAATACATATATTTTTAAAAAAATACAAAAAAAAAAGAAATTCTTCCTGCCTGTAGTTACAACCAATTAAATCTACTTGCCTTGGAAAACTAAGCCAAGAAGCTGACTTGGAAATGTATCGAAAAGGCTTCTTTTCATCTTATAAACCACACAAATATTCAAAAAGGCTTTTTTTCATCTTATAAACCACACAAATATTCAAAAAGGCTTTTTTTCATTTTACAAACCACACAGATATTAAAGACTCTTAAAGCTTCCTAATATAATGTGGAATTTCTTTCACACAGAAGGAAAAAACTTTATTCACCACTAAAGCCTGCACTGACTTGTTCTGGTTGAAGGATGAGTTCCACGGACCGTCCACACTCACTTTCCTGGTTGTCGTCTCAGGGGCGTGGTGTCAGGAGATGGAAAGAAGGACTGGCCGTTCCTCACCTCATTTGCTCAGTCTTCTCCTCGACTGAGTATCCAGTCACAAATTAGGTTGGGTTCCCCCGAGGTTACACGCAAAACTGATTCTCATTCGGAAGCACTTTCAGTGTAGAACACAAGTGACGTGTTTCTGTCCAAGTCTATCAATGTGAACATCAGTATTAAGAACTGTTTTTTGAAGCACTCCCTAGTGGTAAGTCAGGTCACTGGGTTTCTATGTGCTGGGTCAATTAAGCCATAGCATGTTTGGTTTCACTTTTTTTTTTTTTTTTAATTTATTGTTGGGGATTCATTGAGGGTACAAGAAACCAGGTATGTTTTGTTTTACTTGAAAGGAAGACCCTAGGCAGGTGGCATGGGCATTCTCTATATCTATATAAGATGTGGTGGCAAATTAACATGTTCATTACAGTATAAATGCAAACATTATCAATCTCCCTGAGTATTTTTTGAGGCTTTATCATATCTTTCTAATCTAAAATAATAAATGATGTGTAAGATCAAGAATGTGTAAGACAGGCTAGGCATGTGCTCACCCCTGTAATCCTAGCACTCTGGGAGGCCAAGGCGGAAGGATCACCTGAGCTCAAGAGTTTGAGACCAGCCTGAGCAAGAGCAAGACCCCGTCTCCACTAAAAGTAGAAAAATGAGCCAGATGTTTTGGCAGGTACCTGTAGTTCCAGCTACTCGGGAAACTGAGTCAAGAGGATCACTTGAGCCCAAGAGTTTGAGGTTGCTGTAAGCTAGGCTGATGCCACAGCACTCTACCAAGGGCAACAGAGTGAGACTCTGTCTCAGAAAAACAAATAAAGAATGCCTAAGACAATTTTTTTTTTTAAGAGACAGAGTCTGTCTCACTTTATCACCCTCAGTAGAGTGCCATGGCATCACAGCTCACAGCAACATCCAGCTCCTGGGCTTAGGTGATTCTCCTGCCTCAGCCTCCCGAGTAGCTGGGACTACAGGCACCCGCCACAACACCCAGCTATTTTTTTGTTGCAGTTTGGCCGGGGCTGGGTTTGAACCCACCACCCTCGGTATATGGGGCTGGCACCCTACCACTAAGCCACAGGTGCCGCCCAATTAATTTGTTATTTTGACCAACAAATGCCATAGACTAACAAAAGAAGTTTGTAAAAATGGCCATTATAATTCTGTGGATATCAGTTTTCTTTAAAATCAATGGCAATCATGGATATAGGTTACAGGTAGATACCACTCACAAGCTGATATTCTGGGGAAATATTTATCAAAGTTATTAATTCATTATGAATTATGTTTCCATGGCCTATGTTTTTATACCATTGTTTTATTGCTGGAACTGATTGCCTGAATAGGAAACCTGGCTCTCCCACTAACTACCAATATGTACCTTGGGCAACATTCTTAAAGTCTTCCTCGCCTCAGTTTCCTTGTCTGTAAATGGAATAATAATAGTATATATCTCAGGGGTGTAAGTGGAGATTTAAAAAGTTAATATACAGAAAGAGTCAAAGCAGTAAGTACTCTATGCGTTAGGAATCCCTAGTGAAGGCAGAGGTCTTTCAGTTTTGTTCATAGCTCAAAGGCCAGCGTTTAAAACATTGTCTAGTACACAATAGACACTTAATTTTTTTAACTTAATGGATGTTTGGCCTTTATTAAAGTTACTAATATATAATATCAGATAATAACGTCATAATAACATAAGTACGTAAAATATTCAAACTTCCACATCATTAGATAGGCCTAGTTTTCACTGTAAGTGTATTTTACTAACTCTTGAATGTACGAGTTACTGCATGTGTAAGCTAACCTACTGCTATTCCTCATGGTAGATGTACAAACTTTATGTCAGGGATTTTCACATTTTTTTCTTTTATGCCTATTCATGTTTGTATAACTGCCTTGCTCCAGAAAGGATTTAAGACAACTTCCTAATACTTGCTATCCAACCTGCATTTTTACCTTCACTTCTTTTACATATACTTTAAATAATGCAAAAGCATTATCCTAATTTACAGGGAAATCTCAAAACTTGTGCATATCTTTAATTTTTGCTTACTAGAGGACTATGATTTATGGCGACTAGAGTGGGTATGTTTAATATTGGAGGACAGAGTGAGCAGACTTCCTTGTGCCATTTGATAGCAAAACACAAATCAGAAATGACATTAACAAGTCGTATATTCCTGAATGAGAGAGAAGCCCTTTTATAGAGGAGGGCTATAAAAGTTAATCCCAGAGGTGGTAAAAGACAGATGCATAATTTTTTTTTTAAGTTTTTTCTTTTGGAGTTTTTGGCCAGGGCTAGGTTTGAACCTGCCACCTCTGGCCTATGGGGTCAGAGCCCTACTCCTTTGAGCCACAGGTGCCGCCCTTTTTTTAAAGTTTTGAGCTTATCAGGATGTGGATCACCCAGCACACTGAACAACTGGGTGAAGTAGATTCTTTCGTCAATGGTGCGTGAATTTTGGAAGAGATTACTTTCTCTCTATGCTAAATCAGGCTTAAGGGATCTAGAACAATATTATGGGGAATGAGGTCATTTCTACACAAGATGTGTAACACAGGAAAATGCTGTGGTCTGTGTTCACTTCGCACAATGTCTGAAGTTACCAAATAAATGAAAACTTAGCATTAACCTGGCGGTGGACCTGATCCCTCAGCTTTTGCTGTGAAGTCATGACACGTGGCGTAGACCAGCAAAGCTGCATTATGCTCCCCTTCCTCCTGTTTTCCCTCAGCCCGTGCCTCAGTGGGGCTGTCCAACTGCTCTCTTTCTAATCCTTCTCTCACATCCCTCTCTCTTAGGCTTTAAAGCAGAGAATTGAGGTGTTTACTAAACTCCAGGAAAGCTTTGTCCGGCAAATATTGATATAGATACAGCCAATAGAAGACCGACAGGTGCAGAGTAAAAATAACAGAAAAACAAAATATATTTTAGAAGAATTCTTTGCTCAAATCCTCTTTTACATAATCAAGATAATATAAGGAGGCTCAGCACCTGTAGCTCAAGCAGTTAAGGTGCCAGCCACATACACCGGAGCTGGTGGGTTCGAATCCAGCCCAGGCCTGCCAAACAATGACAACTACAACCAAAAAATAGCCAGGCATTGCGGTCGGCACCTGAAGCCTCAGCTACTTGGGAGTCTGAGGCAGGAGAATCGTTTAAGCCCAGGAGTTTAAGGTTGCTGTGAGCTGTAATGCCACGCCACTCTACCCAGGGAGACAGCTTGAGGCTCTGTCTCAAAAAAAAAAAAAGATAATTAAAGGAAAAACATTAAAAAGAAAAGAAGCCTCTAGGGAGCCAGGCATGGTGGTTCATGCCTGTACTCCTAGCATTTTGAAGGGCTAAAGAGGGTAGATCTCTTGAGGACAGGAGTTTGAGACTAGCCTGGGCAATAAACAAGAACCCCCACATCTACAAAAAAAAATTTAACAATTAGCTAAGCATAGAGGTGTGTGCCTGTAGTCCTAGCCACTTAAGATGCTGAGGCAAGAGGATCGCTTGAGCCTAGAAGTTGGAGGCTGCAGTGGGCTATCGTGATGCCACTCCACTCCATCCTAGGTGACAGAGTGAGACTCTGCCTAAAAAAAAAAAAAAAAGAAAAGAAAGCAGGTCAGGGTGGCTCACACCTGTAATCCTAGCACTTTGGAAAGTCAAGGTAAATGGATCACTGAGCTCAGGAGTTTGAGAGCAGCTTGAGTGAGAGCAAGATCCCGTGTCTACTAAACAGCGAAAAATAATGAAACCGGCTCGGCGTCTGTGGCTCAACAGGCTAAGGCGCCAGCCACGTACACCTGAGCTGACAGGTTCGAATCCAGCCCGGGCCCGCCAAACAACAATGACGGCTGCAACTAAAAATGGCCCGGGCGTTGTGGCGAACGCCTGTAGTCCCAGCTACTTGGGAGGCAGAGGCAGGAGACTGGCTTGAGCCCAGGAATTGGAGGTTGCTGTGAGCTGTGATGCCACTGCACTCTATCCAGGGTGACAGCTTGAGGCTCTGTCTCAAAAAAAAATAAAAATAAAAAATAATGAAACCAACACATTGTACCCGTGATTGCACTAATGTACACAGCTATGATTTAATAATAAGAAGAAATAAAAAATAATAAAATAAATATTGAAAAATTAACCGTCATTATGGAGGGTACCTGTACCCGCCCCCACTCGGAAGACTGAGGGGGAGGATCACTTGAGCCTAGGAGTTTGAGGCTGCTGTGAGCTGGGCTGATGCCATGGCCCTCTAGCCTGGGACAACAGAGTACGTCTCTGCCTCCAAAAATTAATTAATTTTTTTTAAAAAAGAAAGCAGATATCAAGTAGAAAGAGGGATCCTCAGAAGGTAATTTGATAGCTGAAAGCTAGTTATCGACCAGTGGAAAACTATTTCAGTACATGGTGAAGGCAGAAGCCAAATTACACTACATTGAGAGGTAAATGGGAAGAAAGGAAACACAATTCAATAATCATTTCTAAGTACTTGTTTCAACTATTTTTTTTCTATGAGATTTATTTCAGAGAGTTTGCTTTCCTCTATAGAAACAGCCATCACAGGGAGACATTTAAAGTACATTTATCTAGCTAGTGTGTTAACAATAAACATGGCAAGCACAAGAAATCGATACAATGGAAAAGATAAGACTGGAGGTAGGAACACTAGGAAAACTCAAATAATGTTAACACAGGCACACAACAAAATAAGAAAGGGGCCATTAAAAGTCTCACTTCAACCTCATTGCCGTTTATCATGTGTTTATGCTCACTATGTGGTTTAATATGACATTATGTTAAGGACCAAGAGGAAAAAGGAAATGATTCTGACTTTCAGTCCTATGGATAGAATATCATGCTATTCTGATTTCTGATACAATTGTTTGTTTTTTTTTTTAAGAGAAACAAGGTTTCCATGTGTTGCCCAGGCAGAAGTCCAGTGGCTAGTCATAGGTGCAATTACAAGATACTACAGCCTTGAACTCCTGAGCTCAATGAATCTTCCTGCCTCAGCCTCCCAAGTAGCCGAGACTATAGGTGCGTGCAATACAATCTTGTTAGGTACATAATAAAACATAAGCAAGCCCATATAAATGAACTTTTTATATGAATCTTTTGACGAACTCCTGAACCTAGAAATTGAATTTTATTTTTTTATTTTTTATTTGTTTACAGTAGCCTTTTATGTTTTACACCAATTATGTCATGAATTCATAGGAAATAGATTCCAGCGGCTCAGGCTCCTTTCCATTGGTTCTCACAAAGTATGCTTCTCTTGGTTAAACCCAGGTATCTTTCTCTCCCGTCTTTTTTTGATCATTTTCCTTCATGTGTTTCAGGAAGCTACCTCTTCTCTTAGAGTCCTGAATATGCTCACTATGAACATGAATCCTCTTGGCAAGAGTCTTGCCCTTAACTTGTTTGTTTACAACAATGCCAACAGCATGCTGGGTAACACTGCAGACATTTGTGTGGCTGCCTTTTTGAACAGTCCCCATACCCATACCCTTGATGTCTACGATATCACTTTTCTTGTAGATTCCCACGTATGTGGCCAAAGGAACAACTCCATGTTTTGTAAAAGGCCTAGAGAAGGGAGTTAGGTGCCTCTCCTCTTTCCCTTTGTGTTCATCACCTTGGTAAATTACTAGATGATGGCATATACAGCCAAAAGGAAGGAAGAGGAACCTAATTTTAAAAAGGGAGAGAAGTAGCACTTAGAAGTTGACATCTAAGCAGATGGTCAAATTACCACACTGAAATACATTAATTCATTCAATTGATTTGCTTGTTAAAGAAGTTTCTTTTGCCTCCTACTCTGTTCCAGCCAGTGAGTTAAATACAGTGGGAGGGGGGAAGCATGTAAAATATAACCCAGACTTGAACTTCAAAGTGCCAAGCACCTACATTCTAAACTGTATTACCTTTTTAATTCTCATACTAATAACAGCAGTTTGGTCCATGAGCAGGCATGAAGCTCACACAGCTTGAGGGGAACACTTCAAGGAAAAGAATAGTATTAACCTTTCCAATGCATTCTCTTTATCATTTTTGTCCAAAGGAGCTCCCAGTCTAAGCATGAAATTGACTGTAGAAACAGCTACTATGAGTTTTGAAAGAGGCATGCATTCAATCACAAATATTCATAAACACCTCCTATGTACAAGACATTGTTTTAGGTGCTTAGGATAAACAAAGATCCCTGCCCCTGTGTAGCTTCCATTCTAGCAGGGGATAAAAAAAAAACTAGTGAATAAGTAAGTTATATGCTATTAAAACTTAATAAGTGCTATTTTTAAAAAGTACTGAAGGCTAAGAGGGGGCATGGAAAACAGGTTGTGGTTTTAAGTAGTGTGATGGGGGGGCTTGTTACAGGTGACAAGTAAAGATTGGAGATGCCTGGATGTAACCACATAGATACCTGGGGGGAGAGGCTGTGGGCTGTAGGGATAGGTGGAGCACGTTCAGTACACAGTACGCTCACAGTGAGGCGAGGAGGAGGTCAAGTGCAGAGGGAGCCTGAAGACAGTAGCAATAGGTGAGCGTGAGAGTTTAGGGTGTCAAGGGATGGTTATAAAACCATGTACGGAATTTGTTTTTCCCCAGGCACAGTGACTATAGTCCCGGCTACTCAGGAGGCCAGAGAGGGAGGATTGCTTGAGGCCAGGTGTTCAAGACCAGCCTGGATAACATTGTAAGACCCTGTCTCTGAAAGAATTTTTTATAAGAATGTTTTTTTACTATGAAATAAGGAGACATTCGAAGGTTTTGAGCAGAAGAGAGACAAGATCTAATTTATGGTTTTAAAAAATCTTGGCTACCGTGTTGAGTTTTAAGTAGCTCAGATCAGAATGATAGTATCGCAGGTGGTGAGAAATGTTAAGATCCTACATATGTGGGTTATTATGAAAGTTTTGAGAGACACAAAAATTAAGAAATGTAAAATCTGAGCGGATGGAAATAAATGAAGCCTTTACAGCAACACCAATAAGCCAAGCAAGTTGAAATTTGCAGGGGTGAATCAGAAAGGACAGGGTTGACCGTGTTTCATAGAACTGAAATAATGGACCATCACACAGTCTGTCTCAAAACTTTTATAATGACCTACGTATACCTGTACTTCAAAAGCAAAGCCACCAAGCTTTTTGGTGTGGGATAATGGGGTATGAGAGAGAGGACATAAGAATGACTCTGAGGGTTTTGACCTGAACCCCTGGAAGAATAACTTTGCCTTTGAATGAGATGGGTAAGAACACACTAGCCAGTTTGGAGAGGAAGTGGGAAACCATTCATTTGGGGACTTGTTGTGTTTGAGATGTCTCTGAGCTATCTCAGTGAGGATATGAACTAGGCCCTTGAGTACATGAGTCTTGGAGAAGCTGATTCAATGGGGTATCATGGACCACATGAAAATCTGTACTGGCTGCACTGGCCTACTCTGGAGGAAACAGGAAAAGCTGCCAGCATAGAGAACACTCAGTCAGAAATCTTTCGCAAAGATTTTTCTCCAATCTTTTTCTCCAAAGAGAAGTTCCCTCAAATTCTCACTCTGGAACTTTTCAGACTAGTTGTCCATTGTGGGGAATATGTTTTATGCAAAATAAGAATATATTACTCAAAACTGAATGATATCAAGGAAAGGGGAAAATTGAGCTGTCACCCAACAGCATGCTGGGTGACACTGTAGACATTGGCGTGGCTGCCTTTTTGAACAGCACCCATACCCTTGATGTCCACAATATGGCCTTTCCTGTAGATTCCCATGTATGTGGCCAAAGGAACAACTCCATGTTTTCTAAAAGGCCTCGAGGAGGGAGTTAGGTGCGTCTCCAAAATTGAGAAAACTGAGCTGAGGAGAGAAAACTGAGCTGACCCCTTTGCTCGGCCATCACTTGGCGAGAAGAAGGGACAGCACCTGGGTCTTTGCCACACCAACCTCGCCGGCCATCCCTGGGCCAGCCAGCACCTCTCTCTTCCCTTCCCACTAGCCAAGTCTTTCACTGAAGGAGCAGAGGTTCCCCAGCAAGTCTCCCTGGGGAGGAAGATACATGAGCCCTGGTTAAGACAAGACGCAGAGTTGAAGGGCGAGAGATGTTGTAAGGTACTAATTTACAAAGACGCGGACTATAAATAATCTTCGGTACGAGGGAGGCCCTCCTTCTACACACTTTATTCCAGACCCTACACGCTCTGTCACTAAGCCTGAGAAACAGGCCTTGTGACATTTGTTGCTCTGTTCTTCTTCCCATATGTTTGTACATGTGATCATTCTGGTATCCTTGGTTACTTCTGCAATATTCAAGAGGCCCTCAAATAGAACACAATAAGCCAATAAGTGGGTACAGCTACAAGTAAATAGCTGCCGGTCGCTATGATTTTCTTCTCTGAGCATGGGAGGCAGACTTGGGGACTGTAAGCAAACGTCCCACTTATTCAACAAGCATTTATCAACCATTTTCTAGGTTTGGGGAAATGGTAGGCCTGAGGGAGAGGGTTTAAAGAGGTCCTTTCAGGGCAGAGACACTACCCTTTCTCAAGCTCCACACCTACTGCAGTTGCCTTTTGGGGGGGTCATAAATCTTCACCCTGTCCCAGCCGGTGTCCAGGCATAAAGCAACCATGCCTGTTACTCAGTGCCTCTCTCTACTATAGAGCAGTAGGTCCCAACTGGAGACCATGTGGCCCCCAGGGGACACTGGCAATGTCTGGAGAAAATTTTAGTTTTTCCAATAGGGGGTGAGGGGTGGGGGGATGGGGTGGAATTGGAGGGGGAGGGCTGCTACCATCATCTAGTAGGTAATCAGAGATGCCCCCCAACACTCCACAGAGCACAGGACAGTCTCCACCCCCTGGAACAAAGAATTGGACTGCCCCCAAATGATACCAGTGCTGAGGTTGAGAAGCTGTAGGGGGTCTTCATTTGGGCCATTTTGTCCACTTTGTTCATTCAGTTATTCTCTTAGCAACAACAGTACTATGAAAGGTTCATGCCTGTCATTAAGATGTAAAGAGTAGTAAAAAACAAAGAACATCCTTCTCCTATATCTTGCCAGCAGCCAACGGGAGGTCTTTCTGGGATTCATTTTTTCCTCTAACCAATCCTAGAAAATTCTTGCTGAAGAAAGCAGAGAATCTGGTCCGATAATTGCCTGGCAAACATGTTTTGTCTTTGCTAATATTTCCCTTATCATACCTTTCACGTGCAATGTTCCTTCCTGTCTTTTGACTCTCTCTCGTGTTCCACTTGCTCCATGACAATTTCTTCTTCCTCCTTGTCCTTTTTATCGAACCAAAGTTAAACCGCTCCCTCAAGAGCAAGCTCAGATGTTGACTCATTCATTTACCCCAGCTACCCCAGGCCGCAGTGATGAACCCCAACTCTAACCTACCCCCTCCCACCACACACACACCCCAAAACACACTCCCTCCCACTGCAGCTGCTCTGTTCTTCCACATTCAGTAACTAAAGTGTCACCATTTTTTATCTGATTCCCAGTGAAACTATAATCTCCTTGAGATTCATTTTTCAATTAGGAAGAATATAAGTATTTTTCCTTAATCTTTTTTAACTGAAACTTACAAAAGCATATGGCACAGAAGAATGAAGAAAAGTGATATTCCATCCCAATTATTGCCATAAATGTGTTGTCTTGGAGAAAAGAAAAGAAAAAAGAGCTTTGGTCTAGAACTGATCAGAGTCAGCCAGGGCAACTATGTCACATGTCAGGGTCTAAATAAGTCCTTTTTCCTTCTAATACTGAAGGAAAAAAGAAACCTTCCTGCCTCTAGGCTGGGAGGTAAAAGAGTTTGAAATTTTTTATTTAAAATATAGGGAAGTTAACTGATTTATTTAAAAGTAGGAGTGGGTTGTAGAAAACAATAGATTTTTCTGCACAAGAAAAAAAGATCAGCTCTGACTTTAATAAAAGTAATGACTCACCATAGCTCAGACTTAGAGAAAAGCAAACTCACTGTGTAAGTCACACATAATTTCCAAGCTGTCCACATGAGAATAGAAGCTCTTCAGTATGTCTGAGCCAACTAACAACATTTAAATTCTCAGCACTATTACCTGCCCTCATCATCTTATTGAAAGACCAGGCCAAATCCAAAAAGATGCTTCTGTTCTTCTTTCTGCCTTGCAACAGTCAAAGTCATGGGAGCAGGAGTGGAGGAGGCCACTACCAATTTTTCACTGTATGACCTTGAAAAAGTCACTCACGTGCCTTCAGTCATTCTCCTGATATTTCATAGTCACTCACCAAGGATTAAATGAGATAACGTATGTAAAGTACCTAATGAAAGGCCTGGTAAATAATGGATGCTCAGAAAACAGTCAAGAGCAGCCCCTTCCCTTTAGTACATTTGCTTTTGCCCTCAAACCTGGATGCCTTTCCTATAATTTGATCCATTTTTCCTCAGGCTGTCCAGAAATGGAATTTTATCCAACCTGTTGAAAATATCCTCTGACCCTGCTGCTATGGACACAGTGGGCTTCCTTTTCATTGCATATGTGTTTTTTGAAATACACCTTGAGGGATATGACATGTTTAAAATACAATGGAGCAACGTGCTCAGAATCTCCAAGGCTCTGAACGAAGTGAGAACCAGACAAATGAGCAGGAATTGGGCGCTGCATCGCACAGGAGTTCCAAAACAGGAAAATTAACTCTGCAGGGCGCGGTCCTAAAGTCATATAATCTGGTTTACAGTTTAAAATATTGACTATAAAATGCCATCTCCGAGTCAGTTTTCGTTTGGCTATAACCCCAGCAAAAAGAAACCCCCCTCTCACTAGGACTGACCTTTACACCTGTTTGGATTTCTTAGTAACTTATTTTAACAGATTGTCTATACAAGATGGAGTTTTATGGCTGGTATCAGTCCAAAGGTGGAGAAAATGTGAACGAAGTGTGTTTAGCCATATTTTCCAGTGCATTTAGTTCTCGTGAAATATAACAACAGATGGACTCCTAGAGCATGGAATTTTCTTTCTTTGTTTTTGAAAAGAAAATAAGTAGCCAACAAGTAGAAAGTATAAATGAATGTAACCGTTCTTCCCATATTCCTAGTAGGGAATATACTCTTTAAAATATATTCACTCCAGTTATCAAACACAAAATGAGAACCTCCACCAATTCATTTCTTTTTTTCCTCCAAGCCCATTTGCTCTTCGGCCCCATCAGCCTTTTTTTTTTTGCAGTTTTTGGCTAGGGCTGGGTTAGAACCCACCACCTCCAGCATATGGGGCCGGTGCCCTACTCCTTGAGCCACAGACACCACCCGCCCCATCAGCCTTTTTATAGATGCAGAGGCATCAGATGCAGAAATGGAGTCAAGGATCAAATAAAGCAATCAGTAAATATGAAGCCATGTGAGAAATTAGATTCTGTCACAGAAACAAAATATCACATTGGGAGACTGGACACCATGACTGTTTCTTTACTAATCCTCCTTCTCCTTGAAAAAGATACCTATAAATTAGATAGGCTTTCAATATGGATTATTAATTTAGTTTTGGAGACAGAGTCTCACTTTGTCGCTCATGGTAGAGTGCTGTGGCATCACAGCTCACAACCTCCAGCCCTTAGGCTTAGGCCTAAGATTCTCTTGCCTCAGCCTCCCGAGTAGCGGGGACTATAGGCGCCCACCACAACGCCCAGCTATTTTTTTTTGCAGTTTGGCTGGAGCCGGGTTCGAACCTACCACCCTCGGTATATGGGGCCAGAGCCCTACTCACTGAGCCACAGGCGCCACCCACAATATGGATTATTTTTGACCTTTGCACATTTCAGGAAATCAAAAATAGGTTCAGAAAGGCCTGTGAGCTGGGGGAACAAGGCAGTAAATAAAGCTGTCTTTAGAGTAAGAGCTTAGAGTAAGAGCTCTCAAAAGCAAAAAGCTGTCACAGGTCCACGACTACATGCCATAAAAGAGTCACCCAAAATGGAGAAATACCTGAGTTCCTCCCAAGTGCTGCTTATCCACACTAGAACCTTCGTGAAGGCAGAGGGGATGTATTAAGTCAGTTCTGCCAGTATCTAGTTTGGTTTGACATTTACTTGCATCTGTACCCTCTTTTGTTCCGTCTGAAGTGGATGCCATCAAAGTGTCACCAGAATGCCAGGTCTCATAATGTTCCTACCTGCCCTGTTCAAGGAAGTAGGCAGAATAATACTCTGGTCCCTGTTCTTGGAAAATTTGCAGCACAAAGAAAGAAAAAAACTGAAAAGATCAGATAAACCCTGATTAAGTAGACCAGCTTTATAATGTTTATCCAAATTAAATCTCTTAACATCGGTGTTTACCCATCATTAATTCTTACGTAATCACATCAGGGGAAAAACACCTCCCTTCAGTGAATGCTGATACTGGCTTTCTGAAAGTGAGCTACACGTTCTTACATCAGATCTGCAGCCAGTCAACAAGGAGGCTTTGGTCTCGACGGTTTTATCAAAAAGCAGAGGCCAGTCCTGAAAGAGAATCGAGGACTGAAGAAGGAGAACCTGGGAAGAATCCATCTGAAAAGCTCGAAAGCCGTTAGGATTGTGAAACCTTGAGGTAGAAACGATAGCAAAGGTGGGAGAACCTGTGATTTCTTTTCCTTTGTTTTTTTTTTTTTTTTTTTTTTTTGATGAGGACATTCCTTTCTAATGCCTTTATTTGTGAAAATGATGTTCTGGCTTAAAGTCTCCAGAACCACCAGGCTAGTGATGCATGCAAATGGTCCCACACTCCCCAGCTCTGCAGGAGCAATGCAACCCAAGTATCCCCACGAAAATAAGACAACCTAGCCTCCCACTTTGCTTTAACGATCTCCATATCCAGTATGACAAGTTTTCCTGGGACAGGCCTGCAACCACAGGCACATGTCTCGCCTTGTTGGGACTCCATAGCAGGTAAAGCAGCCTGAACTCCTCACGACAGAGCCAGCACACAAACTCACACCCACACGCAAAAGCAGAGGAAGCCAAAGTGGGCAAAACTTTCCACCCATTGGCTTCCAAAGCACATATTCCTCAGGGGCGGGGGGCGGGGGCCGGTTCTGTGAGCACAGGCATGCCCAAACCTTTCTGCTTGCTTTTTTGTTCTGTTCTGTACATTGGAGCAGGAATCTAAACAAGATGAGGGGTTCAAAGCATCACTTAGGGATCTTCGGGGAATGAAAACGGAGCTCATCCTTCTCTTTGTTTAGAGCTCTCCTTTGTGGGCCTTCCTTTTCTCTCCCCTTTCTCTTAAAGCCACTGCTCTCTCCACACTTGGAGCCAACCAGTGATACAAATAATCCCTCAAATCTCTTGTTCCTCACACTGAAAGTTTCTCTTTTCTGACTGGTGAGACTTTGGTTAGTCCCTGGACATGCCCACTGTCCAGTTCTGTTTATGACATTTTCCCTTTTCTTGAGTCATAAGGACGGGGTAGAGATGGGGGTCCTTGGTTAACTTACACTCCCATTTCTTCAGACAACAAACATACAGCAATTAACAACCGTGTGAAGGACAAAGAACAGAAATAGTTTTAGATTCCAGGTCCCACCCTTCACTGGCTATGTGACCATGGACTTGTCTCTAAGACTCAGTTTCCTTGCAAAATATGGACACAGTATATTGCTCCCTTCTGACCAGACTGCTGTGGGAACTGAATTAGGCAATATATGCAAAGCACTTCGCACCATGTCTGGCATATGGTGAGCTGAGTAATAGTAACCATCACCAGCATCATCACAAACATCATTGGTATTGAACCATGCCAGACAGTGCAAAGAAAAATGAATCAAGTTCTGCCTCCAAACTCACAGTCTAGCCTTAGAGATAGTAATATAAACAAATAATCATCTAACAATCTCAATCTGACCCTTTGCCCCAATGTTTTTAAATTCTTTATATTCAAAAAGGTAGAGCCGGGCGGTGCCTGTGGCTCATCGAGTAGGGCACTGGCCCCATGTACCGAAGGTGGCAGGTTCAAGCCCGGCCTCGGCTGAACTGCAAAACAGAAAAATAGCCGGGCGTTGTGGCGTGCACCTGTAGTCCCAGCTACTGGGGAGGCTGAGGCAAGAGAATCGCCTAAGCTCAGGAGTTGGAGGTTTCCGTGAGCTGTGTGACACCACAGCACTCTACCGAGGGCGATAAAGTGAGACTCTGTCTCTACAAAAAAAAAAAAAGGTAGAGCCATGCCTCAGAATCAAAGAATGGAAGCTAAATATTTTTTACTGGCTCGGCACCTGTATCTCAGTGGTTAGGATGCCAGCCACATACACAGGGGCTGGCAGGTTCAAACCCGGCCTGGGCCTGCTAAACAACAATGACAACTACAACAACAACAACAAAAATAGCAGGGCATTGTGGTGGGCACCTGTAGTCCCAGTTACTTGGGAGGCTGAGGCAAGAGAATCGCTTAAGTCCAAGAGTTTGAGGTTGCTGTGAGCTGTGGTGCGACGGCACTCTACCAGGAGCAACAAAGTAAGACTCTGTCTCAAAAAAAAAAAAAAAATTAATTAATTAATTAATTAATTTATATTTGTTACTCAACATACTCATCAAACCTCTATGAACTTAGTCAATATGGTTTTTTTGAGGGGACTTCACCACTCCTTTTTATTTCCATGATACATTATTGTTTTGTTTTTCTCAAGGATGAGAACTACCCATAAGAAAACATAACTACTACAGAAACCCTAACGAGCTTGTTCTCCTGGTTAGAATAAAACCATTAAGAATCAGAAGAGCAGACGTAGGAGTCCCCCACCCCCACTGCCAGGGCCAATGGACATATCCACAATGCTAGTAAGCCTAGGAAACGTCTAAAAACCTGACATGAGTGGCCAACATTGCCGGCTCTCGGAGTTACTAATAATGTTAGTGAATGAATCACTCACTAAAGAGATCAGGCCTGGTATTCTGCCACTAATTCCTAAGATGCAAAACACAAAGCTGAATCATATCTGCCATTTTTAGGTGGCTTGGACAGTGGGCTTAGAGTACGAGGTTTTGACAAAACCCTGAATTTGCTCATTCTGTGCCTGAAGCATCATATCTTAATAATGAGGTTATGCTTTTGTTGCAATTTAGCTGGAAACAAAAAAAAATCTTAAAAATTTTTCCACATGTACATGCTCCAAATTTTTGTATTGTAGAAGCCTCTATGACTGTTACTTTGATGTATATGCCAAACAGGATAAACCCCTGAAAGGCAACACTGCTAATGAACACAAGGAACTTTATGTAATTGTAATAGCTAGTTTGGCTAGTTTTATGGGTGTGTGTACATTTAATTTTGAGTTGAGCAATATCCAATTTGGCAATGAGATAGAATAATATGAGTCTTTCTGCTTGTTTGTTTTAATTACTAACAAGCAGAGAAAAACTATTGACAGCAGCCAAAAAAATTAAAATCAGAAATGAACTCAGCTACTTGCAGACGGCCATTAATATGCCTAAAAGGAAAATCATTCATTCCAGAATTTCAAAAGTCGAGAGGGATGCAATTTACAAGTGTGATAAATGAGAAAAACATATTAACATATACTGAGTTTTTGATGGATGCTGAGTTTTGATGCTGAGTTTTTTTTTTTGTTTTTTTTTTTTTTTTGATGCTGAGTTTTTGAGGGATGACACAAGTTTCTTTCCAAGCTGTAAAAGTCTCAGTAATACTCTTCATTCATTCAGGAACACTCACTGTGTGCTATTGGCCTGGGCCTGTTCTTGGTGCTGGGGATATTGTAGCAAGCAAATCCTCCCTTGACAGAGCTTGCATTTTAACGAGCAAATACATAGATACACAACTAGAAGTATAATTTCAGGTAGTACTGAATGTCATATAGACAGCTTGTCGAAGGATGGCTCTGAAGGAGCTGACGTGTGAATTGATAGAGAGCTGAATGGCGTTGGCTGGGAGGATAGTACATTCATGTTGGAACCTGGGAGAACATTCCAAGCAGAGAGAATAGTAAGATCAAAGGTCCTGGGGCAGGAATATACTCTAAGTGTCCACAGAACGCAAGAGGCCAGTGATGATGGAGCATTGTAAGCAAAGGAAAGGGAGGTAGGAAGTAAGAACACAGGTCTCGGCAGGGGTGGGTTACACAGGGCCTGGTGGGGTGTGGAGAGGCCTTTGGGTTTTAGTCTAAGTGTAACGGGATCATTGAAGGGTTTTATGAAGGTGAGTGGTAAGCTCTAACTTCCCTGTGACATTATTCTGACTGCTCTGTGTTGAACAAAGCCTCAAGAACAAAAGCCCTGACCCCACTTAAGAGACTGTGAAAGAGCTAGGCAAGGTGATTTGGCTCTGGGAGCTACACAAGGAGCCATGTAAAGGGGCCAAATCCAAGAATTTTATTTTATTTTTATTTATTTATTTATTTATTTTTTTTTTTTTTTTTTTTTTTGAGACAGAGCCTCAAGCTGTCACCCTGGAAAGAGTGTCATGGCATCACAGCTCACAGCAACCTCCAATTCCTGGGCTCAAGCGAGTCTCCTGCCTCCGCCTCCCAAGTAGCTGGGACTACAGGCGCCCGCCACAACGCCCGGCCATTTTTTG
>CAUYRH010131352.1:0-26761 GCA_963574655.1 Perodicticus potto | reverse complement strand
ACCACCGCGCTAGGCTCTTGGATCAGCGAAAGGGAACGACACCCCACCCTCTCTTTGAAGCGACGGAAATGCCCACTTTTTCAAACGCTTGTCAGCCATTCCTCTGCCTTCATGAGAGAAGGTTCTGTTCATATCTCTCGCTCAGAGGTACATGGGATTATTTACTCCTTTTCTGTTGATTAATTTGAGCTCTTTGTAGGCTATAGTTATCAACCCTTTGTCAGACTGATAACTCTGAAAATATCTTCTCCCATTCTGAAGGTTGTTTTTTTGCTTTACTTGTCGTGTACTTAGCTGTACAGAAGCTTTTTAGCTTAATTAAGTCCCATTTGTTAATTTTTGTTGTTGTTGCAATGGCCGCTGAAGTCTTTGTCCTAAAATCTTTCTCCAGTCCAACACCATCAAGAGTTTTCCCTATACTTTTTTCCTAAGATTGTTTTTGTTTCGTGTCTCAGATTTAAGTATCTTATCCATCTTGAGTCAGTTTTTGTAAGGGGTGAAAGGTGTGGCTCAAGTTTCAGTCTTTTACATGTGGTTATCCAGTTCTCCCAGCACCATCTGTTGAATAGGGATTCTTTTCCCCACTGTATGCTTTGTTTGGTTTATTAAAAATCAGATGGCAAGTAGAGACTGGTTTCATCTCTTGGTTTTCTATTCTCTTCCATCTTTTTGTGCTAATATCATTCTGTTTTGATCACTATGGCCTTGTAGTACAGCCAAGGTCTGCTAGGATTATGCCTCCAATTTTATTTTTATTACTAAGAATAACCTACCTAGATGGGTTAGTTTTCTGTTTCCATACAAAATGAAGTACTATTTTTTCTAGTTCTTCAAAATATGATGCTGGTATTTTAACCAGGATTGCACTGAATCTGTAGATTGCTTTGGGTAGAACAGACATCTTGATAATGTTGATTCTTCCCTGCCAAGAGCATGGTTCTTCCATTTGTTAGTGTCTTCTTTTTCTCAGGGTTTCATAATTATCTTTGAAAAGATCTTTCTCTTCTTTTGTTAGGTATTTTCCTAAGTATTTCTTTTTTCTTTCTTTCTTTCTTTCTTTTCTTTTCTTTCTTTCTTTTTTTTTTTTTTTTTGAAGTTACTGTGAAGGGAATTGTGTTCTTGATTTGCTTCTCAACTTGGGTGATATTGGTGTATACAAAATCCAGCATCCTTTTCTAACAAGAACACTGAAGAAAATCGGCATAGGTGGCACATTTTTAAGCTAATTGAAGTCATCTATGACAAACCCACAGCTAACAACATACTGAATAGTGTAAACCCAAAAGCTTTTCCACTTAGAGTTGGAAACACATAAGGATGTCCATTATTCCCATTATTATTCAACATAGTTCTGGAAGTTCTAGCCAATACAATCAAACAAGAGAAGGATATAAAAGGCATCCAAATGGGAGCAGAGGAGGTCAAATTCTCACTCTTTGCTGATGATAAGATCTTACACTTAGAAAACCCCAGAGACTCAACCACAAAACCCCTGGGAAGTCATCAGGAAATACAGTTCTGTGGTGATTTTAAGAGAAAATTTATTCTAAATATGATGACTTTATTAAAATTTTAGGATATTGGACTATTTCTCCATTGAGCAACATGCTAAAATAATGTTTGTGAAATTCTATGCTTGGGGGAGGTAAAAAGATAACACTTGTTTTCAACTACAGTAAAATTCATGTTATGAATTTTAGTTTTCATATTAAAGAAATTTTTGTGCCTGTTCGTATGGAAACTGCTTACTTTCATTCATTCCATACAAGTCCTTAGTAAGGTGGTTAAATGTAAATTCAGTTTACAAGGTCTTATTCAATCCACACTTATTTGATTTCCATCTTCTGTTGAAGTGGTTTCTTTTTTTTTTCCTTTTTTTATTAAATCATAAATACATAGATCATGTATACATTAATGCATTTATGGGGTACAATGTGCTGATTTCACATAGAATTAGGAGCATTTACATCACACTGGTTAATATATACCTCATCTCATTTACTTAATTAATGTGTTAAGACATTTTTACTCTATATTAAATAGATCTGACATGTACCCTTGCATTAGGCACCATAGGTATGATTCCACCATTCACCCTCCCTCGATCTGACCTCCCTCCTCCCTTTTTATCCCCCTCTCCCTCCTTCATCTTTGGACATTGTTGTGTTGAATTCATCATATGAAAGTGTAAGTGATTGTAAATTGGTTTCATATTAGTACTGAGTACATTGGATATTTTTTCCTCCATTCTTGAGATACTTTACTAAGTAGGATACGTTCCAGCTCCATCCATGTAAACATGAAAAAGGTAAAGTCTCCATCTTTTTTTAAGGCTGCATAATATTCCATGGTGTACATATACCACAATTTATTAATCCATTCATGGGTCGTTAGACACTTGGGCTTCTTCCATGACTTGGCTATTATGAATTGAGCTGCAAGGAACAAGCATATATCTTTGTTATAAAGTAATTTTTGGTCTTTTGGATATACACCTAGTAGAGGAATTGCAGGATCAAATGGCAGGTCTATTTTTAGATCCCTGGGTATTCTCCATACTTCCATCCAAAAGGGACGTATTAGCTTGCACTCCCACCAGCAGTGCAGAAGTGTTCCCTTTTCTCCACATCCACACCAACATCTGTAGTTCTGAGATTTTGTTACACGAGTCATTCTTACTGGAGTTAGATGATATCTCAAAGTGGTTTTGATTTGCATTTCTCTGATGATTAAAGATGACAAGCATTTTTTCATGTGTCTATAGGCCATGTGCCTATCTTCTTCAGAGAAGTTTCTGTTTGAGTCCCTTACCCACAATGAAATGGGATTACTTGCTCTTTTTTATTAATAAGTTTGAGTTCTCTGTGGATTCTGGTTATCAAACCTTTGTCAGAAGCATAACCTGCAAATATCCTCTCCCATTCTGAGGGCTGTCTGATTGCCTTATTTACTGTGTTCTTGACTGTGCAGAAGCTTTCTAGTTTGATCAGATTCTAGTAATGTATTTTTGGTGTTGTGAAGTGGTTTCACAAGTGGTGTTGTGAAATGGTTTGGTAATGAATGTGGTCAGTCAAATTGGTCATGACATTGCTCCAAAAGAGAGTTTCTTCAACTTTTCTTAACTCTGCAAACAAGTAAGTCATTTTTTCCCCATTTTTGTCAGTACCAGTAGATACTTTGAAAAATATTACAAGATTTAATAATCACAACAATGTTATTTAAAATGATAATAATAAGCATTTATATTATGTGCAAACCATTGTGTAACTGGAAATTTTTTATATTCTCATATTTTTTCGAACAAGAAAACTGAAGTTCTGATTACATTATCAGATTTCACCTCTTACTCTGAGTAGTTTTGTACAGAAGATCAAGGAACTCCAAAAAATCAGAAAGGAGAGAGAAAAGGGCAGCATATAAATCAGAAATACAATTCTAAATTCTTTTAGCACATAAAATCTGGAAAAGGTAAAAAAGGAGGAGAAAAGAGTACCTTCAAATTAATCATTAATTGTGAGCTATACCTTACATGTGCCTTTTAATAGATTTATTTTGTAACTATTTTATTTAGTACAAGTGAATCTCCAGATCTTGGTAAATAATTTTGGCAAAGCAATATCTGGCCCTAGAGAATCACTTCAGACTTTTGTCAGCTGTTTGGATAGTCCCACACGTAAGTGTGAAAACCTAACTGAAATGTGAACTAAGGGTATAGCGTGCGGTATCTTTTGTGAAGAAAGGTTATTTTATGCTAGAAGTGGGACTTTAGCATTATTAAAATACACCTGAGCTATTAGAAATTTAAATTAATATCTGCTGATTTTCACCATCATCCCTAGCATGACAGGTAGATCTATCTCTCTTTGGACTATGTGCCCATATAAAAGTTAATCCAGGTGTCCATAAGTAATATCCTTTTATTTTGAGTCTGCACATGTCTATAGTCCACTCTGAGGAAAATTAGTGGACCCTGCAAAGCAATGAATTGTCATCATCACCATTGGTATTAGAACCATGCTTTCATCATTACCATCATCATCACTGCCATCATCATCACTGCCTTCTTCATCACTTCCTTCATCATCACTGCCATCATCATCAATGCCACTGTCATCACTGCCATTGTCATCACTGCCTTCATCATACTGCCACCATCATCACTGCCTTAGTTGTAACTCCCAACATCATTGTTATCAACATTAACTACCTCCATAATTAAATGAATGTCCATGTTATATAATGGTACATGATTTGACTTATTAATTCATTTAATCTTAATTATTTGACTAATAGGTCTCACTATGTGCAGGCAGAATGGGGATCAAAGACCCCATTCTTGGCAGGGGAGGGCACCCCCAATAAAAGGGAAAATTAAAAAGTGAGCTGAAGGAGTTGGAACAAAGAAATGTCAGCTAATTTACCTTCAAATCAGTGGTTGCTAACTTTCTTATTAAAACAAGTTTCTGGCCTTTTCTAAAACTCTGGCCTATTGGGGATACAGCTTACACAAATACCCTATTGAGTCTGTGAACACTGAGGAAGGTAAGGGTCATAAAAGAGATTATGGCAAGACCTAGAATAGATACATCTTCTAGGTCGTTTCCTGCCCATTAAACAGACAAAGCGATACCGTTGTGGAGATTTGCATTTGGCTGGGGCAGAGACCATGGGAATAGCTCGAGCCCTGAAATATGGCCAGGGGGGCTTGCATCCCTTATTGTAGAGAAAAATTCTCTGTGGTGGTGATGAGAGGAAAATACCTCTGTCCCAAAGATTCCTCAAAAGAGATTAACTCCAGTAGGGTTTTACTCCACAGTGAACTAGCAGACTTTAACACCTCTCTAGGAATCTGTGTGTGTGACTTCAGACAGCAGGCTTACCCCACACAAGGCTCAAGTTTCAGATTCCTCAAAACTGCTCAAATCCTTAAAGTTAATAATATTAACAATAGGAACTGACATGCTCACTCAGAGAAACTGCTGGTGTCTTTGTTCCCTCCCTCAGCTTGCCACCTGGGCAGATAGATTTCAATAAAAGCTGAGTGGAACAGAGACTCGAGGCCACTTGCCAGAACCCACAAATGGGCAGTGGTTCCCTGAGCTCCCACCTTTGAAAATTCTATTCTGTGTCTCATGTCTCTTTCTTTATTGTCATTCCTAACTTTGTATTTCTTAAGTTGGTTGCACCAGTTCCACTGGTCTTAGTGGACCCTGTCCTCAGGGTGGAACCTGACACTATATTTACACACATGAGGGCCCTAAGGTATAGAAAAGTTTAACAACTGACTTAATGAAGGTCACATAGGTAGTAAATGGGTGATTTAAAAAAATTGAAATCCAGTTTGCACAACTCCAAAGACTGTACTATTTCCACTGCCTCTTCTTTCTCCAAGACACATTTGGTTAAAAAATTAATTGATTGATTAATTTAATTAAAAAATTTAGCTCCTACTCTTCTTTCAAGGCCTGGCTCCCTTTCAGGAATATGTTTGAAAATGCCCTCTGAGTAACCTCCTGAAATAACCTATTGCTTGTGAACTAATATCACCTTGGAACAATATTGGTCAAAGGACATTAGAGGGCACAGTTATTTGAAGATATTTTTCTTAGATCCACACAGCCTTAAGGACCTCAAATAAATTACAATTAGATTGCTTTTCTTTTTACTTAATGTTGTTAAAAATGTAAATAATGCTGACCTTATATCTTGGAAGGTGTTAGAGACCTGTTCTTTGTTCAAGCTACAATTAAGAAATTTGTATTAGTGGAAAGCATGTGCTTGCTTATTGAGTAATAACAAATCTCAGTTTGCTAGATACATACCTACTTTCGTATGTATTTTAAGTGGAAAAGGTGGATTATTTGTAGGTTTTTATTTTCTTTGTAGGCATTGATGAGGGAATTTTTCTGTTTTTCTGAAATGGGCTTGCTGATACTAAAAAAAAATCAGTTTTAGCTTAAATTGCAGCTTAAATTGAAAAAAGAAGACAATTATGCAGGCAGTTTTTTGTAAACCTATCAAAACATGAAGCATTATTTCTAAAGGAAATAATTATTTCAGAAAACTATTAAGTTTATAATCCTGGGAAAACCACTGCAGGCTGAATAGCATAGGGAAAGTGGTGCTAAGCCTTTAGTCAGTCCCTGCTCTGTTAATTTTGCGCTTTGCAAACTTTAGACAAGTTACATAATATTTCTGAGACTTGGGCTTCTCAACCCAATAACAAAGTACATAACCCAAAGGTTTCCAATGTTTCTTTCAACAGAATAATATGGAAAGTGTGTTAAGCATTAACAAAAATATTATTTTCTACTAATTTCAAAAAGCCTTTAAGAATATGAAAGAGTATGAAATAATTCAAAATCAAATAGTTTGTGCTTTCAAAAAAATAAAATCTTGTTCATATGTCAAATTCTTCATTGACCTATTGTCCATGCACTATACATATACATTTATTTTTTCCTATAGTTTACAAACAGCTGATGACACATAGTTGGTAAGTGGCAGAGCTGGGAGGCAACCTCAAGTCTGCTGCTTAATATTGCTACATAGCTTCTCATAGAAACAAACATGACCTCAATGAAAATTAACATAACCAGTTACCATCTGAAAGCAAGTTACTGAATTCATTGATTATGTAAGTAAGGGAGAGTTGGGCTGTTGGGATATTCTAATCTAGTAAAACAGAATGCTAAAATAATATGATTTAGAGAAAGAGTTGATTTGGGGATTGTGCTGGTATCAGAGGTAGAATTGCAGGAATCCCTGTGGCAGACACACCTTTTGCATTGGTTCCAGATGTTAGAGTGGGTTTACATTGACCTTGGAAGAATGAACACTGACAGTAGTCCACAGCCCATTGAGTGTCAGGCTGTGTTTAATGAAAGAAGTGGTTCTTGTCTAGGCAGTCTTAAAATGTTTTGGTCTTTACATGTACTGTGGCTACAGAACCATAGTGAATGGATTAAACAGCTTTAAAATCATTCCTTGTGTTTACTTGTTAGCATATTCATTGTGACCACCTATCACTTTAATGGTTCATTGGAAGATTCATGTGGCTCAACACAATGCTTGAGTTACTGCTAATATTTATTACAGTAACAGATATAGTTCATTAACAGCAGGAAAAAGAGACATAAAGTGGTTAATCGATTATAGTCTTTTCTATCTTCTCTGTGGGATCATACAGACCAGTTTTCTCTCTGTGAACTCCAAGGATATATACAAAAGGTTTCTGCCCAGGAGAGCCTGCTGGAGTCTCACAGATCACCTTTGCTAAGGGGACCTAGGGAGCATGTGACCAGCCATGTTGCAGACGTCCAACAGGCACCACGTGCCCATCAAGAATCTCTAGGTTTCCCTTAAACATGCTGATGAATCAGTTCATCTTTACTCGCTACTTCAGGTATATAGAACTACATCAGTAACCAAAATCTGTGAAAACATTCCAGGAGCTTAGAGCCTGACCGAGAGTGGTCACCATGGCTACAGAGATAAGTGAACCTGCCACATTCCTTACATTTCCCCAGAAATGCCTCACAAATAACCGCAGAAGTGCCAGTCTTTGACATGCATGGGGACATTCACAAAATTCTCAACCTTTACCTTTCTATGTGGATCATGATACCTCATGAGAGTTTCCACAGGAATAAATGCTTAATTGTTATTCACAAGGACTTTGAGGTGTGGCTCTTAACAGAGGGAGATGACTGCAGCACTGAGTCTTTGCCCTGAGACTGTCTTAGTTTGTACCCTGGCTGGGTGTCCAGTAGCTTGTCATTGAGTTTGTGAAAGGATTAAATGAATTTATACCTGCCTGTTCCTTAGCAAAGGGTTTGAAATGTCATATGGAAATAATAAAAAATAACTTGTAATAAAAACAATTACATGTATGTTCTCATTTAATTTTCACAATAAATTTGTGACTAGGCATAGCATGTGTTATCATCTTAATTTTTAGGGAGGAGAAACTAGGGGTCAAAAAGTCCAAAGCATTATTTTCATCACAGATAACTGTTAGGGTAGGATTTAGACTTCTAACTTATTTCTTCTCATCGAAGAAAAAAATATTTTAAACTTGAGAATGGAAACAAAGGATGGTTTGACTGAGGCAACAGAAATGAATATATATATTCCTGGGCAAATCTCAAAGTTTTGCACAAGTTATTGTGTTTGTTGAGTCACCAGCATTAATTGTTAGATGTATGTGGCTAAACTTCTCCTGTGTCTTATCTCAGGGAAAAATGGGTGGTCATCGGGAGTTCACAAAGCATTATAGGATGTAGCTTCCTAATGCAGAGTTTCCTAACTTGGGGCTCCTAGTTTTCCTGAGATGTGAGATGGGTTTGGCAAAAGGGGCCATGTCATGGCTCTTTAGCTTCATTAAAAGTATAGAATCTCCCAAAAGGCTAAGAACAATTGCTTTAGGGTATTTTATGTTTTATAAAATGTTTAGCTTTATAGCAAAGTGTGCTTGCTGACCATCCCTTGTCATTCTCTTTGATAAAGCACACTTTACTAATACCTGGACCAAATCTGTGACGTGAAAGAAGAAAAACCTATCTGGAGATTATAGCAAGGCATTCTGAAAGAGTATAATGATCTATTTTTTCAAAAATGAAATCTTCTTATCATAACTTCATTTAAAGAATACTGATGTTGTATAAAAATAGTCCTAACTCCCAATATTTTATCTAATCGTTTAGTATAGTCTGTTGAGATCATGACATGATGGACGTTGCAGTCCAGTAGATTCTCTGTAGATAAATTGTCAGCATTTTATTTTGCGCCTTTAAGCTACTGTGCCAAAAATAAAAATAACCCTACCTTCTTTCTATCATTCATGATTTTGAACATCCTTGTTATATTTTTAACTCAAAATCCAAATCCACAAGAGACTTAATTATATTTTAAAATTGTCATAGATTTCCTATTAAAATGTTTGATTTTTTTACGTTTTTGCATTTCTAAAATTTCTAAGAAATTTATTTCCCACACACAAAAGTTTCCAGTTATAATTAAGGAAAGTGTTAAGACAGAATTTTCAATAAAGAACATTGTCATATAGAAAATATTTTTCAGACTATATCATTAATATAACGTAAAATACAACTCAAATTTTGCATCAGTTACAAATTTTAACTCTTACTGAGCTCTGAACAAGATCATGATCATTATTCTAGGTGACTGTTATTTGTAACTTATGACAAGATGAGGAAACTATGTTTAAATGACTTGCCTTAGTATACATAGATTACAACTGGGATGATAACCCAGGTATCTGACTATTCTTTCTTATATCATATTGCATTTTTCTTTATGGTATTGCCTTTTGGAAAAAAAGCAGATACTTTAAATTTATGGAGATCATGATTTTGGAATTTAAAATTTACAGAGAAGAGATGCATCCTAATTTTCTAATTTTCTCTTGAGTTCAATTAGTATTTTCAAATGCAGATTAAATGAATTTAATAGAGCAATTTAATAATCTTAGTGATAAGCCATGATAATAGGGGAAGACTTTCAAAAACAAATTTATAGGCATTATCATCACTTTGATGATTATGGAAATTTACATGAAGAAAATTATATCGACGATAGATATTTTTCAAACCAAAAAATGTGAAGCGTATTAGAGGGCAAAATGAAAACATAATAGGTCAATCTAAGGAATATGGACTAGGCCCTTATACATAATTGGCTGCATCCTTTTTACAGTAAGTCAGTAAGATCAGCTAAGCAACCTGGAAACTAAATAAAAGGAAAAGAAATGCTATTTTTAGCTTGATAAAAAAATTGCCCCAAATACTAGAGTTCAGAATTGGTGAAGATAAAAAGCTATAACTGAATATGAACTTATTTCTAGCAGAGAACATTGTATCTTCTTTTAACAAATGTTTATTGAAAAGCCTATCAAGGGTCATTGGCTGGACCAGACTCAGGAAATACAATGATGAGCAAGAGAAAAGCAGATGCTTACCGTTACTCTTCTGGAGAGTGGCCTGGAGCATGTCCTGTAGGTGGACAACCTCTTGATCGGTGTTAACAAATGGGAAAGGATGCACTGCATGCTAAGGAAAGACATGGGGGCCACTCAGCCGATACCAGGCAAATCGGGGAAGACTTCCTCATGGGAGTGGCATCCAGACTGAGAAACGAGGGGTAAGAAGGAGTCAGCAAAGTAAAGGAGGCTAGAGTTTGTATGGAGAAAACTTCCAGATGAAAAAGAACTTCCAAGTAAAAAAGAATTGCATGGATAAAGCAACTGGAGTGAAGAGGGAGCCTTGCTATTGAGGAGCCAAAAGAATCTCAGACTCTGGGTAGTAGTAAGGCTTTTATAGACCCAGTACATACACAGAGCCATATTTTATGAGCTAAAAATATTGAGTCATCACACTATGATGAATATGTATCAAATGTCTCTTTTACATGTTCTGTTCTTCATTGTAAAACTAAACATGATGAGTCCCGTCTCCCCTCCCTTTGGTGATGGGATACATCACGTGTTGGAGCAGGTTCCAGGCATCATGACTGCAGTGCACTAAACTCTCTTATCTGTGTGAGGGCTCACTCTTCTTAGCGAGACCAATAAACAGAAGCCGGCTTAGAGGCAGTCCAAGGTAAATAGTGCTTATTTTTTCCAATCTATCTAGAAGTAAGTGCCAAGTGATTGATTTCACACCTCTGGCCTATTTGTAACATTTTAGATTAGCACAGGAACAAACTGCATGAAAAGAAAAACTTCTTGGCAACTAAGATTTTTAAAAATCAATGTAAACCAAAGCTACATCCATCAAAATACACCCATCCTTTAGCAAGGTCCCAAGGCTCGTGTTATGTGCAGTGTGCACTGATTCCTATTCCTGGCAGACCTTTCCATAAGACCTACCTTCTCATGTGATCATCACACCTGCATGTTGGAGTTCTTGGGGGCTGTGAGTCACTATTCATTAAAAATTGCTTTACCCTTTTTTTATACGTTGGCTTTTTTTTTATAGAACCCCTTTTTGACAAATGAAACTTATTCTTACCCTTATAACTTCCAAAATCCTGAACAAGTGTTGTTCTCTCTGAAACTTATCTGGCATTCTAACAAAGGGTGGGATGCAGATTCTTTCTGGCTGTGAGGTGCTCAGTGCCAATGCCACGTCATGCTGTTCTGTAATTTTCTTGAGCAGGGGGAGGTGAGGCTGAAGCCAGGGGTGTGAGAAATGGCAGCAGTTTGCTCTTCTTCCTTTGGTTTCAGTGGTGACCTGGTACCCGAGGAAGAAGAACACTCCCAGGGGCAGACCTTGTCTGGAGGGTCCATCTAAAGCTTGTTCCCTGAGGTTCTTTTGTACTGCCTATAGCATTACATTTACACATTTATAATTTTTGTGGTTTATCTATCCTCCCAGAAAGTTCTTTCCTCATAAGCAGAGACTGCATCTCCTTCATTATTTCTGGTATAACGTCTAAAACAAAGTGAATTCACAATGCGTTCTTTTGGACTAATGGAATGTTCGTTGCATGCTATGTGTTAGATAGACTCAAATTCCAAATCCTATCTCAGTCTTCCACACCTTGTGTGGTGGGATGATTGCTTCAATTTTCTGACCTCAATATAAGTAAAAAATCTAAAATGAGGATGACTTGCAGTGTTGTGATCATTAGACATAATGTATGCACTGTTTCAGCATTTTATAATTGTGTTCATCATACATGGTAAGCATTAATAAATGTTCATGAACTAAAGAAAACGGGCGGGATATCTACTCTCTCTCTCATGTTTAAGAACTATTGGTGTTTCTGAGATGCAACAATAGTTTTGGAGTCTCTGTTATCCTTGAGAATGCATTATAAGATCTTCGGTGGATGCCTGAAACCAGAGAGAGTCCCAAATCCTTCAGATATAATAATTTTGGATCTAGTAATGCAGAAAGCTGGTGCCCTCCAGCTGTGGTGATGAGGTGACAGAGCAAGACTTTGTCTAAAAAAATAAAAAGTGAAACCAAAGAGTTGAAAAAAGTGACTTCTAAAGAGAAGTTCACTGCACAGAAGGATATAAAAAGTAAAAAGGCACATTTGACACTAAAGCATTCATTCCACCAACTACTAAAGCATTAACTTCACAAAGTAAAAACTAAATATTTCTTGATACCACGCCCAATTGTGTCCTTGGCTTTGGACATTGTCAGTGTTGCTGTTTCTCAGTGTGAAGGAAAAAACATGACCTCCCTCAGATATATATGTGTTACCACAAATGAATTATCCAGCAAAAAGGCTCTTCAGGGCTTCCATCACATCTTCAAACCAGACAACACGTGACTTTAAAAGGCTAATACATTTTTATTTTTCTTTGTGAATGAGTTGCAATTGTTAATATTAAATTCTAACTTTGAGTTTTGAAGCATAGGTGTTATCTCAGAAAAATGAAAAAGATACTAATATCTCAGAGTTTTTAATGTCAATGACAGTAGAAGTCAATGATTTAAGTGTCTTGTACTAAGGTACTGTGCTAATATGTAGTGTGTGTGTGTACTCTAAGCTATTCCAAGATAAAATCCATCTGGCTGCCATGAATAGTTGTGGTGTAGATTAGTAGACCAAGTGAGAATCAAAGTGAGTCAATGAAATGTTGGATTGTACAGGTTTAAATGGTATTTCTATTAAAATCTCAGCAAGACTTTTGTAGATATAGACAAGATTGTGTTAAAATGATAGCATCAATTAAATATTCTAATATGGAAAGGCAAGGGAGAAAGGTAGCTAAGTTATTTTTTAAAAGAAAAATAAAGTGAGAAGGAATCAATATATACATTATTGTTAATTTTATAAGTACAGTAATCACAACTGTGTATGCGTTCATTGGTAGAGGAATAGACATATAGATCAATAAACAGAATGTAGAACCCTAAAATAAACCCACACAAATATGCTCAACTGATTATTGACAAAGATAGAAAACAATACAAGGGGAAAATTATAACCTTTTAACGAAAGGTACTGGAGCATCTGAGCATTAATAGGCAAAACCATGAAGGTCGACCTAAGACTCTCATCTTACATAAAGATTATTACAAAATGACACACTTAAAAGTAAACATGGAAGTTTTAAACTTCAAAAAATAGCAGAAAATCATTTTTTCTATATTTTGGAAAAGGTTGAGTAATATAGGTACTAGTTCCTCTTTAAAGGTTTGGTAGAATTCTGATCTGAAGCCATCTGGTCCCAGGCTTTTCTTTTTAGGGATATTTTGTATAGTTGATGCTATTTCAGAACTTGATATCGTCCTGTTCAACATTTCCACTTCATTCTGGCTAAGTCTTGGAAGGTGGCATGCTTCCAAGTATTGGTTGATTTCCTTTAGGTTTTCTTATTTCTGAGAATAAAGTTTCTTGTAATATTCATTAAGGACTTTTTGAATTTTTGAGGAGTCTGTTGTTATTCCATCATTACCATTTCTGATTGATGAAATTAAAGATTTTACTCTTTTGTTCCTGGTTAGGATAGCCAAAGGTTTATCTATTTTATTGACCTTTTCAAAAAACCAACTTTTTGATTTATTGATCTGTTATATAATTCTTTTGTTTTCAATTTCATTTAATTCTGCTCTAATTTTTGTTATTTCTTTTCTTCTGCTGGGTTCAGGATTGGAATGTTCTCCCTTTTCCAATTGCTTGAGATGTCCCATTAAGTTGTGAACTTCTTCTCTTTCCATTCTCTTGAGGAAGGCTTGCAGTGCTATAAATTTCCCTCTTGGGACTGCCTTTGCAGTATCCAAGAGATTCTGATAATTCATGTCTTCATTATCATTTTGTTCCAAAAATTTGGAAATGCAAACTAATATGGTCCTTTCGGAAATATGTTTTTAGATCACTTAGAGATCTAAAAATAGACCTGTCATTCAATCCTATAATTCCTCTACTAGGTATATATCCAGAAGACCAAAAATCACATTATAACTAAGATATTTGTACCAGAATGTTTATTGCAGCCCAATTCTTAATTTATAAGTCATGAAAAAAGCCCAAGTGCCCATTGACCCACTAATAGATTAATAAATTGTGGTACATGTACACCAGGGAATATTATGCAGCCTTAAAGAAAGATGGAGACTTTACCTCTTTCATGTTTACATGGATGGAGCTGGAACATATTTTCTTAGCAAAGTATCTCAAGAATGGAAGAAAAAGCATCCAAGGTACTCAGCCCTACTATAAAACTAATCTATAGCTTTTATATGAAGGCTTTCCAATTATAGTACAAGAATATGGGGAAAGGGGCAAGGGAGGGGAGGAAGGAGGATGGGTGGAAGGAGGGTAATTGGTGGGATCACACCTACAGTGCATCTTAGAAGGGTACAGGTGAAACTTACTAAATTCAGAATATAAATGTCTGAACACAATAACTAAGAAAATGCCATGAAGCCTATGTTAACCAGTTCGATGAAAATATTTCATATTGTGTATAAAACCAGCACATTGTACTCCATGGTTGTATTAATGTACACAGATTTAATAAAAAAAAATAATAAAATCCAAAAAAAAAAAAAAGTAGTAGAAAATCTCCAGGATTAAGGGTTAGGAAAGACATCTTATCTAATAGCCTGATTCATAAAACAATTATTGACACCAAAACCTGATATTGATCAACTGGACTTCATCAAAGTTAAAAATCTTTGCATGAGAAAAACTTTGTTATGAAATTAAAAATAAAAGCCATAAACTGGGTAAAAATATTTGAAAATGACATATTTAACTAAGAACTCATACCTAGAATTCATAAAAATCTCTAGGAACTCAAGAGTAAAAAAAGTTTTTTAAAGTCTCCTTAGGAAGTTGGTAAAAGGTATTTCACCTTTCACCCCAGAGGGCATGTACTTGGAAAATAAGCATTTGAAAAGATTCAACATAATTACCTACTAGGGAAGTGAAAATTTAAACCAAAATGGGACACACCTATTAACACAATGGGTACAATAAAATCTAGTGACCACACGGAATGCTGATAAGGATGCAGAGATACTTGATCACTCATGTATTGCCTTTAGGAATGTAAAATGTTACAGCCACTCCTGAAAACAGGGTGCTCTTTTCTTAAAAATATAAACATGCAGCTACCCTATGATCCACATTATACACCTGGGCATTTATTCCAGAGACACGAAAACGTATGCTCCCACAAAATCCTGTACAGAGATATTCATACAGACATTACTTATAATAGCTCCCAAACTGGAAGAAATCCAGAAGACCTTCAATGGTGAATGGTTAAATAAATAAATATCAAACATCTATACCATGGAGTAGTACACAGTAACAAAAGGAAACAAACAAAAGGAAAAAAAACACAACAACAACTATCTGGATAAATATCCAGAGATTTATGCGTGGTGAATAAAGCTGGTTCTCAAAGGTTACATACTGTATGATGCCATTATATAAATTCTTGAAATGACAAAATGACAGATGATTGGTTGCTCAGGGTAAGAGGGCATGAATGTGGGAGGGACTTGAGCGTGCTTATAAAACAGCGACCTGAAGGAGCCTTGTGTGATGAATACATCTAGTATATTTTCTTTACCAATGTCAATATCTTGGCTGTCATATTGTGAGGTAGTTTTTCAAGATGCTGCTATAGGTGGAAACTGGGTACAGGATATATAAAATTTCTTTGTATTGTTTTGTATAACTACATACAAATACAAATATACAATTATTTTTTAAAAAGAAGATTTAATTTCATATAAGTAAAATCTTAGAGAGGCAGATTTGTTCAATTTTCAACCCAAATTTAATTATGTAAAAAATGAATAACCACTTAATACATAAAGGTGTTCTTTTATTGAAAGTGATTAAACAAAGGCTGAATGCTCAATTCTTAATAAAAAGAGGAAAGAGCACTATGAGGGAAGTAAAGTATTACACAGGCAGGTTTTGGTCTTTTAAATGACTTAAGAGGCTCTGCTATTATTAGGGGAGATGAGAAAAGAAATGTTAAGAAAGATTAGAATACACAAATGTTAACTTAGTTTAGATGTGTTGAAGAAGGTTCAAGGGGAATATAAGACAGCTTGTATCCTAATACAAATAAACAGAGATTATCTGGGTTTGAGTCAGGGCTCTCCCTACCTTTTCATTTGTAGCATAATAAATCATAGCCATGATTTAAGGGGCAAGGTTTTGGGTGCCAGTCTTTCTATATAGTCTCTCCATTGATAAATGCCAAATCCCTACAGTAGAGTTCTATTTCATATTAGTTATTTGGGCCTTTTTACAATTTTCTTTCACACAACCATATAAAACAATCAAACCAAAACCAAAGAAAAATTAATATTAAAATATTTTGTAGTTCAAATCTCTCAAATTCTATATCCCCGAGCATCTAAGTTTTCAGAAGCAATGAGATAAATAGAAATATCCATCAAAATCAAAACTGCACTGGATATATCTTTATAAACTGAACACCTAGACAACAAAATAAAGCATATTTTCATACTTTTATAATGTAGCGATGCAAGTGGGGAAACTATAACCCAGATAGTCTATGAGATTAATTACTGTAGACATCACAAGGTAAGTAGAATAAATGAGAAAACTTTGAAGGACATTTTAACTAAAGTAAATTTAAGAGCAAGAAAGTAGAAACTTTAAGCAGTTCTGGGTATGATGAAAAAAATATTTTCACTATTTTATTATTTTAGTAGTAATAACAAGAATTTAGGAATCTTATAATTTAAATTGTGGTTCTTTTAGACCTCAGCAATTTACTCATTTTAAAATAGTTTATTCATATTCTTATTAAGCTGAATCTTTAGAATTTTAATTATAATTGTAGAATTGGGCTCTGAAGCATATTCTTGCTGACTGCCAAAAATGCAAGGCCCTGACCAATTTTTATCCACATAATTTCTCAGAAGTGTTCACACAGCAAGCAATCTTGAGAAATAAGGTAATGCCTTCCTCCAATATAAAAAGCAGATTTTCTTAACACTTATTGTAAAAGCAATGAGTCCCCCAATTTCAGTGTTTCCCAAGTTTTCTATATTCATATAATGAATCCTACTCAGCAATAACAAGGAAGGAATGATGATGCAGACATTCACTGAAGGTGCAACGTCCACCTGGGCTCCTCTGATCCCTCCTGTGGGGACTTACAAGTCAATGGAACTGATGCAAATATTACACTGTGCTTTTTGCTGTGCATGAGGAACAAAGTCTTTTGTCTCTGACTCTGGTGTCTCATCTTTTTAGTGGCTAAATAGTATTCCATGGTCTACATATACCACAGCTTGGTAATCCATTCCTGGGTTGCTCGGCATTTAGGTTGTTTCTAGGTTTTGGCAAATGTAAATTGAGTTGCGAAAAATAGTCTAGTGCAAACGTCCTTATAGTAAAAGGATTTTTTTCCTTCTGGGTAGATGCCTACTAATGACAGTGCAAGATCAGATGGGAGGTCTCATTTGAGTTCTTTGAGGATTCTGTATACTTCCTTCTAAAAAGGTTGTATTAATTTGCAGTCCCACCAGCAGTGTAAAAGTGTTCCTGTCTCTCCATATCCACGCCAGCATCTGCAGCTTTGAGACTTTGTGATGCGTGCCATTCTCACTGGGGTTAGGTGACATCTCAGGGAAGGTTTGATTTGCATTTCTCTGATAATTAGAGACAATAGACATTTTTCATATGTTTGTTAGTCATTCATCTGTCTTCTTTGAAGAAGAAGGACTTTTCTTGAGGTGAATTGGAATAATGTTAATTCCTACATCTCAGGGGGACAAAAACTTCAAGGGAACAAAGAGACTTAAAAAAAAGAAACTAGCTCAGCCAGGTTTTACTACCTTTTCAACTAAAAGAGTCAGGAAGCTCTTTGATTGTCCAAGTAGTTTGAAATTGTTTTCTGTTTATCATGATTCAAAGCATTCAAACTGATGCACAAAGGCAGAATCTTGTGATGCAGAAAAGGAAGAGAGAATAGCATAAATTGAGGAAAGGAATTCTATAATAAAAGGGACTGGGTTGTCTTTTGGTTTGGAATATTGAATCCACTGAGGACGAAAGGCAGGAGATAGAACAATAGAAGATTATTGAGCATAGTAGCCTGGTTCAAGATTATTAATCAATCATTTACATGACCTATTTAAGAAATGTGTTTTAAAGGGTACAGGTGAATAAGGCTAAAGAACAATGAAGAAAAACCCAAGTATAACAAGATTCATTAAAAATTTTGTAATGAAATTATCCTTATCTTGCATAAAGTCTTCATTACTGATACCTAGAAAATTATACCTGTCCACTCACTCCAAAACTCAATCTCACTCTCTTCTCTTTCTTCACTCTCTCCCCCATCCTTCACTTATCATTTATTGATTATAATTATAAAGCACAAATTCATAATTATGAAACAATGCTTTGATTATGTAACTCTTTTTGTATTATTTATTTATTTATTTTTTATTAAATCATAGCTGTGTACATTAATGCAATTATGGGGTACAATGTGCTGGTTTTATATGCAACTTGAAACACTTGGCTCAGACTGGTTAACAACATAGCTTTCACCAATTTTCTTACCTATTGTGTTAAGACATTTATATTCTACACTTAGTAGATTGGTGGGACCACACCAATGGTGGATTTTACAAGGTTACATGTTAAACCAACCAATAAATTCTTAAATAAGAGCACCTATACTGGGATTTGTAAAATTTTTGAAACATTTCTATTTAAAATTTTGCTTGTGATAGTGTTTTTAGATTGGTGAAACATTTTGGAACAAAATTCTACCTTCTATATTGGAAAATCCTGAGGAAAACATAAGGTTTCAAGGAAATTTACTTGATTATTGTCAACATTATTTTACTTCCATTTGTTGAAAGGTTATTAGCTTCATTTGTTTACATATAATAGAGAAAATTGTTTGAGAAAGGACGTTTATTTTAAAAATAAGTTGTTAATTATTCATATTTTAGTTTTGTAGCTGTTACCATATTTTCTGCAAGGTTTTTTTAACTGTCCTTAGGTTGCATTTATGCTTCTTTGAGTTGATTTTGTATCTGTACCTTCTGGCCTACTGCTTCAAGTTTAGTGCATATATTAAGTTCGTTTATAAGTTCTTGGTATCCATTATAAAATTTTATTTTCTAGACTTTTAAAAAACTGCACAAATGTATTTTTAAGTAAAGAGATATTACTTGTTGTATTGGCTCATTCGATGTTATTGAAATAATCAATTTTTGCGAAACTTTAAATTTAGGATACTTTTCATTGTAAGAATACCAAAAAACCAACTTTTCAAAAGAAGAATGGTAGCATGCAAAAGAGTTTACATACTGCATTTCCTACTGGAGGTAAGAATACATATGAAATTGACAACTTTTTTTAAATGTGATCTAATTTTTAAAATATTATAATCATTATTTTTATGTAGTGAACCGAGAAAAGTACAAAAATGTGCCTACCCAGAAATTAAGTAGCAGTATTATCTCATTACGAGAACGGATTACATCTTTGCAACAACAAAATAATGTCCTTCAGAATGCCAGAAAAACAGCAGAATTGTCTGTTAAAGAGTATAAAGAAGTTAATGAAAAGCTCCTCCATCAACAGCAAGTGTCTGATCAGCGATTTCAGACAAGCAGACAGACCATAAAGGTAAAGACTTTAAGATTGAATTATACTATAGTGTAAAGGTGGATGTTTAATTCTTATTTGTGTTGGACAGGTCTATTAGTAGAGTAAAAAATCCATGGCATTTGTTAAATAATGTAAATAGTTTAATTACTAGACTTCTTTAGTAAGATCCATATTAAGGGACAACTTACATGAGGGAAGTAATTCCAAATCCAAAAGACACTTTACTAACATTTCTATTCTGCTTAGCTATTAACATTGCTGAACGTGCTGTATTGTTTTTTATCTTAGTTTTTATATGCAGGCTCCATAAATGCATTTAGCTTTCTCATTTACCCATGTCTAAAACATTATATTTATGATTATAAATTACACTATTAAACAATTGTATTCCTTAGTTACTCTTTGCAAATACTGTTGGAATAAAATATGAACATTATATATATGTGCGTGTGTGTGTGTATACATACATTATATATGTATCTTACCGTATCCTTATATATGTATCTTCCAACCTATCTATACTTCTTTTTTACTCATATGAATTGAGCTTTCCTTATCAATTTTTAGACACATTATTCCTTACACCTAGTTACGATAAGTTAATCTCAAGGCAAATGAAAAAGGAGGGATTTTTTTCCTTCAGTCTCAATTCTTTATGATATTTGCTTGAATAAAGAATGATGTGTTAGAAATTGTTATTTTGCACAGAAAAATTTATTTCATTATATTAGATAATTTTTAAATCACTATCACACATATTTATAAATTTCACTTAATTTCTCTAATCCTAGTAATAATGTCTAGTTATTTGATTCAAATAATAGTCAGAAATATGAAATTAATTATAAAGGATTAGTGTTATGCCAGTTGTACTAATAAGAATTGTGTTCTGGCTTAATTCTCAGAGTAGCCTTATACTCAAAACTTTACATGCATTCCAAATTTAATTTACACTATAAATTTGAGGATTTTACAGGCTTGGCCCTTGGAAATGTGGGAGCAGGATACCAGATGCAATTGAGTTCTAGCGTTAGAGCTCTGTTAGATGTAAGATACCACAACCACTGTATGGGGAACTAGATTTCCCAAAATGGTTTGATGAACCCATATTCATTTAACTGGCTGAATTTTTTTTTTTCTTTTTCTTTGCCTTCATCTCCTTTCCTCCATTCCTTTTTCCTCTCCGCCACCCTTCCTTTCGTACATCTCTAGTTAAGTGATATTTTGTTTTATATTTCAGCATGATGTTATAAACTATACATATTCTTAAGTTTTTGTGCAAATAACAAAGTGAAATGAAAGAACTTTTAAAAAAAGAAAAGAAAAAACTTCTTAACCCCAATTGTTTAATCTTATGTCAAAAATATTTGAAGTTTATTCTCTGTCATGTGATATACTAACTAGATCATTGGTTTTGCATAACTAGTAAATAATAAATTCTGATATTGTCATAGGAAGATTATATAAGAAAGTCACAGTTGTTATGAAAACCAAATTCCTCATTTCGTTTTGGAACAGGAATTTCTTCAATGGGAGATTGAAAAATAGTGGCATAGTCACTTGCTTTAGAGTCTTTTAAATAGGATACACTATGAGAAAAATAAAATAGTGGACTTGGAATTCAACTGAAAATCTGCATACGATGTACATTTTTTTTTCCTTTTAGGCAACCAATTTTAATTCCCTTTCTTATAACACTTCAAGTGCCATGCTTGGTAGTACCAAGTGAGAAATCCACATTTTTAAGCAGAAATTTCAACTACTTGTAAAATGAAAGACAGGAGGTATAAATACCACTTCAGTTACTATAGGGATCATGTGTATTTTAGAGAGAGTATGATCTAGAACAGTGGTTCTCAACCTTCCTAATGCTGTGGCCCTTTAATACAGTTCCTGTGGGTCACGGCCCACAGGTGGAGAACTGCTGATCTAGAAGATCAAATGAGTTGCTTTAACATGCATTCTTTCTGAGCACTATATGGGAAGCTACCCTAAATTGCTAAGTTTTAGCACTATCAGATCTTACTTAGTACAAAGTGAAATGTTACATTTTTGCTGCTACATTATAGATGTAATTTATATTTCATTGTCTGTATGTAATTATCTTTTTTTATACAGATTTTCTTTAGATGATGGGAAGGTACAAGAGCAACTAATATTGAAAATAGTACTCCTGGAAAGCATTAGAATTAGAATTTAGAGATTTTCTACTTCAAAAATGGTTATGAACTCAGATGTAGCTAGTAATTAATGAGAGTTAGATTTTACTTGCATATTGTATACTAATGGAAATATAACCAAATGTGGTAACTAAGTTTAAAATTATCTTAAATTTAGAAGTTGATAGAATAACTTCCCAAATTTTATATAGGTATAGACAAAATTTCTTTAGTCGGTACTTTAGTATAGTCCTTCTGGGCTCCAGCATCATAAGAACAATGCTGGATCTGGATAGAGCATGTCAAGATTCCAGATTTCTTACAGAGAAATTTTGCATCTTACAAAATTGAGAATTTTGATAATATGTGTTGATTTCTGTGATATTTTTAGAAATGGAGTTTATCAAAGCCAATTGGTAAATTCAGTCTTTTCTTTTTCTGCCTGTTTATGATGGAATACCTAGGTATTTGATAAAGTATTCTAATTTTGTTAATTTATATCTATATCATTATTTAAAAGATCTCATTATTCTTTTTATTTTATTTTTCATTTATTTATTTATTTTTGGAGACAGAGTCTCCCTATGTCACCCTCGGTAGAGTGCCATGGTATCACAGCTCACAGAAACCTCAGACTCTTTGGCTTAAGCGATTCCCTTGCCTCAGCCTCCCAAGTACCTGGGACTACAGGTGCCCACTATTACACCTGGCTATATTTTTGTTACATTTGTCATTGTTGCTTTAGCTGGCCCGACAGTTTCGAACTCACCAGCCTCTCTGTATGTGGCCAGCACCTTACCCACTGAGCCATGGGCGCCGCCCAGTCTCATCATTTTTAGAGAAAGTTCCACAGCATTGAATAAGGTATCAGAAGCTTTGAATTTACAGGATTCGATTGTAGTGTACCTTAATAATAAATACATAAGACAGATTTCAATATTTGGGCAGATATTACTTTATATTCAGAAAAAGTTTTCAAAGACTACACTTTTTCATATGTAATTAGAAATAGCATTGTTTGTTGAGAGGTTGGTAAAGTAAGTTATCGAAGTATTTTTTGATGTTTTTCCCTGTCAGTTTTATTGTAATATACTGTTTTAAACTAATATAGACTTTCCTCCACAAAGCTTAAAATAAGTTTGAGCTTTATAAGCAAATGTACTGACATTTCATAACAAAATTTTTAGCCAAAGTAATAGAGTTTTTTTTTTTTTTTTACATATTTAGATTGAGCTGTCATCAATTTATCTCATGGGGTTTTTGTATTTTGTATCTTTTGTATTGTTTGTTTGTTTGTTTTTGTATTTTGTATTTGTATACTCTAAAGTCATGTATGATATACAGGTAGTATTTTACAACTAACAACTAAATAAGACACTAGATACATGGTAATGGTTTAAGATTGTTAAAAGTAGGTACTGTAAATATTATTGTAAAATATTCTAAATCTAATGTGAAATGAACTACAGCCATATACTAAAAACTGTAGATTGAATATATAAATAGGCTTCTATTACCTATTTTAAAGAAAAAGTTAGTATAAATCTTTTGCATTTATTTTATATTCTATATCATTGCTAGAGTGGTGAAGATATAAGTAAAAAATGTGCTAGCATTATTTTTGAAGCCCCCTTTTAATATGAGGAAAATGTTTTATATATGCAATGTTTAATTTTATGGATTTATTCATTTATATTTCTCAGATCTTAAAAGATTTAATGTATACAAAAAGTAGAAAAAATAACGGTTTGTTAGATTGGGCATTCAAACATGAAATATTAACTTTGTTTTCTATAAGAAAGTTAGGAGATACAGAGATATATAAATCATATGTAAGAAATATCTATATTTTCCACCCTACCTCTCAAATGATCAACTATTAACATTTTGGCATATATACTTCCAGTTTTTATTTTGAAGGTATAAAATTTGACAAATAAAGCTAAAGTTTTCTATACCTGGCACCTGCAGCCCCATCTTCTTCCATTCTTCCCTGGAAGTGCTTTTCTGGGTTCCTATTCATTTTATAATAATTTTATAAAGATGTTACACATATATGTGTAAGATCGATAACATTTAGCATTTTTATTGTATAATTTTGTATATTTTAAAATCATATTAAATTAGTTGAAATAAATACATCATTTAAGTTGTTGCCATTTGTTGGGATTTACAGATAGTTCTGCATTGAATTTCTCTATATATTTCCTTTTGTTCATTGAGATAAAGTTCTCTTAAATAACTATCCAGAAGTGAAATTGTTGGAGGATATGAATTATACATTTAAATATTTATTGTCTATTAAATTGCTCTCCAAATTGATTCTACATAGTTTTTGCTCTCATTGTAAGACTGGCAGAGTGCCAGTGTTCTTCATATCCTCACCAATACTTGATTTCGTCATATTCAAGTTTCGTACATCTGATGATGAAATATGTGGGATTTAATATTTTTAAACAATTTCTTATTATTCTTTTGGTTTTCATTATTTCCACACAACAGCATTCATAATCCACTGCATTGTTTACATGCAAGTTAACACTATAAATAGTTTTTTAGAGCAAAATGATAGAGTTGCAGACATCATAATATGTACTAAAACTTAAGTGGTTTCTCATATTCCTCAATGGCCTTTTGGCAAAATATTTTCAATTATTTTTTCCTTAAATTACCTTGAAAATCAGCACTACATAGTTTTGCTTTGGGTGTATTCCTTCAAAGTAAGGGCCTAAGTTTTCCTTTAAAACTTGTTTTGTAACTTACTGCAAATTGATAGCATACGTAGACCAGAAAGAATTTAGGTATTTTTAATTAAAAACAATTATATTGTGATATAACTCACATCCTATAAAATATACATTTTAAAAATGTATAATTCAGTGATTTTTAGTATATTCTCCAAGTTGTATTATTATCACCATCTTATGCCAGTAAAGTTCCATCGTGTGAAAAAGAAACCCCAGAAGTCTATTGGCCTTTACTCTTCATCCTACCTCACTCTAGTCACATGGCCATCGCTTATTACTTTCTGTCCGTGTGGATTTGCTTATTCTGGATATTTCTTCTAAGTGGAATCTTACAATACGTGACATTTTGTGACTAGTTTTTTTCATTTAACATAATGTTTTCAATGTTCATTCCTTTTATAGCCTGTACTTAATTTTTTCTTATGCCTAAATAATATTCCATTTTATGTATATACCTCAACTGCTTATCAGTTAATTCATTGATGGACATTTGGATTATTTCTACTTTTTGGCTATTCTGAATAATGCTGCAGTAAGCATTTGTGTAAAAGTTGTTTGTTTGCTTTTTTTCCAGTTTTTGGCCGGGACCGGGTTTGAACCTACCACCTCCGGTATATGGGGCTGGCGCCTTACTCCTTTGAGCCACAGGCACCACCCGTGTAAAAGTTTTTCAGTAGATATATGTTTTTTTTTCTCTTGAGTATGCACTTAGGAGTGGAATTTCTGGGTCATGGTAACCTTTGGGGTAATTGCCAGGCTGTTTTTCTGTAGCAGTTGTATCATTGTACTCTGCAACCAGCAGTGGATGAGAGTTCTCATTTTTCCACATCCTTACCAATACCTGTGACCTACCTGCTTTTCAGATTATTCTTCCTTCTTGAAGAAGTTCCAGTAGTTCTGTCTCTCTGGGAATGGGTCCATTTTCACCTAGGGTATGTAATTTAAGTCTTCCTTGCCCATGTTGATAAATTGAGATTTAAAATCCCCATGAGCTATAGTGATAGACATACACATTTTCAGTAGAGAGAACTGAAGTATTTTTTTATTTTTTTATTTTTTGTAGTTTTTGTCTGGGGCCGGGTTTGAAGCCGCCACCTCAGGCATAAGGAGCCAGTGCTGTACTTCTTTTAGCCACAGGTGCCAACCCTGTTTTTGTTTTTTTTTTTTTACTCTATTCTAATCCCGATCAGAGACAGACAATCTTTTCTATTGCCTTTCTGTCCTAGCAAACTTTCTAGTCTACCCTTTAATTGAAGTAGCAACTTTTCAAAGAACTCTCAAATTCTGGCTTCTTTGGTTTCAAAATCAAAATTTCAGCACCTTCTTTTATAATTCTTGGTGCTGATGACCCTGGCCATCCCCAACCTGAATGCCAGGCACACCTTTAGTCACCTCTGTAATCCCAGAACCTGAGTAGTTCCATTCCCTTCTGAGCTTTTCAGCAATACATTGAAAAGAATGTTTGATATTATATATTATCTAGACTTTCTGTATGAGAGGGAGAATTTTCACATTATATAGTTTGCCAGTCTTTTCAGTCTTTATATATCAGTTTTTTAAATTCTTAAGTATATTAATTCCTATAAAATGTAATATCAAGATTGGACATCATATCAAAAATGTGAAGAATACAGTGGGTATAATATAGCCTAAATGTCAGGATAAATTTTCAGTGACTGTTTCCTTCTTTTTCTAAATTAATTATTGAAAGAACAAAGGAAATCTTATTCCAATATTATTCCAAGTCATTTTCCCACTTAGTATTTTTTTTAATTAAATCATCACTGTGTACATTAATGCAATGATGGGGTACAATGTGCTGCTTTCATATACAATCTGAAATATTTTCATCAAACTGGTTAACATAGCATTCATGGCATTTTCTTAATGATTGTGTTAAGACCTTTATATGCTACGTATAGTAAGTTTCACTTGTACCCGTCTAAGATGCACTGTAGGTGTGGTCCCACCAATTACCCTCTCTCCACCCATTCTCCCAACTCCCCTCCCCTCCATTGTCCCTTTCCCCATATTCTTGTGCTATAATTGGGTTATAGTCTTCATATGAAAGCTATAAATTAGTTGCATAGTTGGGCTAAATACATTGGATACTTTTTCTTCCATTCTTGAGATACTCTGCTAAGAAGAATATGTTCCAGCTCCATCCATGTAAACATGAAAGTCTCCATCTTTCCATTATCTTTAAGCTCTTGGATAACTTGAAGATAATTTTCATAGATT
>CAUYRH010131350.1:0-39910 GCA_963574655.1 Perodicticus potto | reverse complement strand
GGCTATCTCTCACAGTACGATCAAAATGTTTCTGATTGTATATGAAGCACATTCTGCCCTATGATTGCACCAATGTACACAATTATGATTTAATAAAATTATTAAAAAAAAAAAAAAGAAAGAATGTGTGCATCAAATTTCAGCTGACTTTGGTGGCTGATTACCTGAGTTGAATTCCTGATTTTGATGGTCCTGTTGAGATCTACTCTCTCCTTGTTTCCATTTTTACAATTACTTTGAAGCTCATGGAAAAATTTTTCAAAGAAGAGCTATGAAATTCATAAAACTACAACAGATGAAGAAAGAACAATGGTGGTTATGAGTGTGAGTGATGGATGTTACCGCAGAGCAGGGCTGGGGTATACAGGATGTAAATGGCCTCTTTGAAAGATGCTTTCAAACACCAGGATTGTGGGGTATTGGAATGAAGAATGCATGCACCAGAGAATTGTGTCCTACCAAACCCAAGTGTTAGAAATGATGACTTCTCTAGGGTCTTGGCAGAACGATTCATGTGCTCCATCCCTACTTTTCACAGGGATGCCTCTCACCACTTGTTCTCTTCTCATCACTTGTTCTCTTCTTTCAGATTGATGACCCCAAAAGCACCCTAGAGGAAGGGGTTAATGAGGCTGAGGCCATCACCTCTGTGAATAGTCTGGGAAGCAAGCAAGCCTTGAACACAGATTACCTTGATTCTGATTACCTAAGAGGACAGCTGTACCCGTTCCCCCTTAGTGGTGATTTCCAGATGGCAACATTTGCTCTCACAAATTCAGCTCCAATGACCCAGGCTTTTCAGGAACGGTGGTACATGAATCTCAACAGCCTGATGGACCAGGCCTTGACACCGCAGTGTGGCAATGGAGAAGACCTATATATCATTATAGGCACAGTACCCTCAGACCACAAAGTCAAAGACAGAGTGACAGTCCCTGAGTTTGTTTGGCTAGCAGCCTGCTGTGCTGTCCCTGGAGGAGGCTGGGCCATGGGCTTCATCAAGCATACCCGGGACGGTGACGTGATAGAGGACGTGATGGTAAAGGATCTTGAGAAACTGCTCCCATTTAACCCTCAGCTGTTCCGTAACAACTGTGCTGAAACTGAGCAAGACACAGAGAAAATGAAAAAAATCCTGGAAATGGTTAACCAAGTCCAGGATGAAGAGCGAGCAGTGCAGTCTCAAGAGCGCTCTACTCACCTCTCCAGCACCAGGAGCAAGAGATCTGCTCTGTTGCCTCCAGAGGCATCTGAGAGAAGTAGCAGCTTTTTGGGAAGACTCATGGGCTTCATTGCTACTCCTTTCATCAAGCTTTTCCAATTAATTTACTGCCTTGTGGTAGAAATCTTGAAGAGCATTGTCTACTTCCTATGGTTTGTTACCAAGCAGGTGATTAATGGCATAGAAAGTTGCCTTTACCGCCTGGGATCAGCCACCATCTCATACTTTGTGGCCATTGGCGAAGAGTTGGCGAGCATACCTTGGAAGGTGCTCAAGGTCGTGGCCAAGGTTATCAGAGCTGTGCTCCGGATCCTTTGTTGTCTACTGAAGGCTGTTTGCCACATTCTAAGCATCCCTGTTCGAGTCCTTGTGGAGGTGGCCACTTTCCCTGTGTATACCATGGGCGCTATTCCCATTGTGTGCAAGGACATTGCAGTGGGGCTTGGTGGTATTATCTCTCTGCTGGTTGACACTGCTTTTGGCACCATGGGTGGCTTACTTCAGTTTGTTTTTAGTGCCTGCAAGAGGTTTGGCTCCAAGGTTACTTTCGACAATTCTGGGGAATTATAGAACTCAAAAAACTAATCATGTGTAATCCCAGTGAATTTGAAATCTACAGTGTTTTGTCTTTAGAATGGGTTTCTGTTCCCTGTTGATTTCATTATATTTGGGGTTTTGGTGGGGGTGTCTTCTTGTGTTTTGCAATTTAGACTTGACACAAGAGAAATGCTCAGGGTGAGATGAAATGTCCTGACCTGCTGTATTCCTCCGGTTACATGTGCACGCTCGCAAGCCACTAAGGACTCAGCTACTCAGCCTGGCACAGATGACCACCTGATATGCTCTGGTGTGCATTTGTGATGATTAAAAATTACAGAGGAGGGAATAATTAGGAGAAAAACAACTTTTAACGCAAGGGTTTCTGAGAAAAGGAGAATGGAATCTTATTCCTCCTATTACTCTTGGAAACTTCAGGCAAAACAGATAAAAAAAAATCTATAATATCTTGGCATTTGCTTCTCTTTCTCCCCAACTTGGACTGATCTTGATAAAGTGCAGACAATGCTTCTCTCCTGAAATAACTTCCATAGGGATATAGGATTTGCTGTATCTCATAACTTTCCATGGTTCCCAAGGACATGTAAGGTTTTAATTTTTTTCCCCAAGGATATTTAAGGTTTAAGTTGAATTTTGCTGCATTTTTCTTGTGGATAATAATAAGCATTTTTAAAAAGCATTTTTTGTTAATGATAAGCACTTTATGCCAAATGTGGCATAATGAAGTTTATAAGGGCAAAGATTTTTTTGCCCCTTGAATGGTATAATACAGTCTGTGCAGGTATAAAGAAGAGAACAAATGGGGCTAGCCCTGCTCTTAATAGGTACCGTGGATCCAAAAACATCTTTAGCCCAACTTAGATTAACTTGATATATATTATAAATCTCTGACAGATAGGAAACATACTAGATCTTTCTAATGCATCAAGTAAATGTCTAATACAGTAAACCACTCTGACTTATGTCCCGAAATGATTGTTTTGTTATAACTATATAGAAAAGAGCCACAAATTTAAAATTAAAATTATTCTGTATATCTCTGAAAATATATACCTAAATATTTAAGTATCACTATCTCTTAGGAAACTATTTTAAAAACATGTTTGAGACTATGAAACATAATTTCCCCCCTCCATGCAAGTTAATTTGAGAGATCATTCATAATTTTTTGATCAAGCGCCTATCATTTTAAATCTTGCACTAAAAATGGTAACAAGAAAGACCAAACTTTGCTGTGCTTTCCACAGCTGGAGTGGAATGATCTGGATTTTTTTGAGTGTTTTAAAAAGTTTCTGCATGGTAGGAAATGGCCAAATGTGAAATATTGAGGTCGGAGCTACAGCCCATGATTCATTGAAAAGTTGGATGCAAAAATCTGGGGTCTAGAAAGGTAACAAACAGAGAATCACGTGTCAACCATTTAAATGGGGCTAGTGGATGAGAAACGTGAGTGTAATGCAGGTTACATTTTGCAAAAATATAGTTGAATTGCACCCAGAGTAGAATAGCAACTAGGCAAGCTGCCATCCTGATCAATTTGTGATTTAATGTTGGAGAGTGTGAGTAACAGACCAGCCGCTACAGTGAAGTACACACTTGATTCATCTCTGACTCTCCCTGCAGCATTTTAGCAATACTTCTCTTGGTGAGCATAAAAGTCTGTCATTGGACATCTCTTCATTTCAGCTGTGTGAAGGTGAATGGAAGGCAGAGAGTTTGCCTTGGTACTGATGGGTCAATCTTCCAGCTGGATAAAGGATGGGATCTTAGAAATGACCACTGGGGTAGTCTGACCAATCTCATCTGATAAGCAACCTGAAGCCCAAGGCAGCAGTAGGCTGGCCCTCTGTCTCACAGCTGGCTGAGGGCGGATCAGGAGCTGCATGTGCCCCATCACACTTGGGGTGTCAAATACAGGGAGTGCGTGCTATTATTTAGCTTCTCCCAGAACCATGGCAGGATTTTCTTAACCATCAAACAGACTCCAGGCCTGACCAATCTATTGAATCTGGCATGTATGATAAAATAATTAGCCATCCACATGCATCCTTGTTACTGCACCCCGTGGAACCCTCATTTCCTCATAGCACATATTCACATACTAAAAGGCCCAAAGCAGGCGCCCATGGCAGCATGAGCCCCATAGCCCTGTGCAGGGAGCATAGCATGCAAACTACTTGAGAATCATCGGGAAATACCTTCTTTTTCACCTCCACTTGTTGAGTGTCTGTTTATTCTTGTGTGGCCTCTTGAAATCTGGGAAGGGACAATAAAGCAAAAAGTATCCTAAAGGTAGGTGGCTGAGACCCTGTGCCCTGGACTGCTAGTGTTAGCTGTGACTCTGTTCACTGGAACTGCCTGCATAGGGCCTGAAGCCCCCCAGTTGGCTGGACTGCTGGCCTGTTCCCAGTGAGCTGCTTTGGGCTTTAGGGTAGGAGTTTGGGTTGATGAATCTCAACTCAGGATTAAAGACTTTTGATCTATGTATGGAGTTTATCTTGGCTCGGTTGTGTTCTCAGGCCCCTGGGGAGGTCAGCCAGCTCGCCATCATTAAGGAGCTGATTTTCTGGTTGGGATCAGCTATGTCTTTGGACGTTTCTCTTTTCCATTGTGCCTTTTGAGTGTTAGTGTTTCACAGCATCAACCTTTCACCTAAACGCAGAGTAGGGTTTTGGGCGATGGAGCCAAAACGAAGCACTTTTCATCCATTCACTCCTATATTTATCCCTCACACGTGTATTTGCACATCGAGGTTGCAGAGATGAACAATGCATGGCTCTCATCTTTGAGGAGTTCAAACTCTGGTAGTGAGAATACATGGAATGATGGATACTTGTAACACATCCTGGGAACTGCAGCAGTCAGGTACCAGCACCACGCTCCTGGAGCACAGGGGGAAGAACCACGGACCTGGGAGGCCTTTATGGAGGGTGTGACAAAAGTCAATTTGACATTTTCAAGCTATGTACAATGCCGTCCACCTTGCAGATGCTAAATAAAGTAATTATTGGCAACCCATTAGCAGTTCTGTAAAATCTCTCTAGTGTTTGAAATGGGGATTGGGAATTACCAGTGATTCCCCCTACCCCCATTTTGTTCTTTCACATCAACTCAAGCAGTTTCCGGTCACATCTTGCTTTTGTTTCTTGTTTTTTGTTTTTTGTTTTTTTAATTTGAGGCATGCATGAGCAAACAGAGAGATGTTTGTCTCAGTTGACTAGGCCTTAGAACTTTTTCTTTTTCTTTTTTTGAGACAGGGTCTCTCTCTGTCCCCTAGGCTAGAGTGCAGTGGCGTCATCATAGTTCACTGCAGCCTCTAACTCCTGGGCAGAAGTGATCCTACCACCTCAGCCGCCTAAAGTGCGAGGATTACAGGTGTGAGCCACTGGACCCTCTCAGCACTACTTTTCATTGTTCTTTTTTTGGAAAGTTATTTGAGACAATGAGTGTTTTCTTCATAAATAAGCACCAAAGGCTTGTGACTTCACTGAGTCTGAATCACAGAGACAATAATAGAAACAGTCTGACTTGTTTGTTGTGGGGCGGGAAATAACAAGCAGTCTCTGAAGGGGCCTGCCCCTCGGGGCCCTTGGGAGGGGTGGCCCCTCTGGGCTAGAGGTGGCAGTTGTTCTTGGCTGTCGCCCAGCCTGACCAGAGTCATATGTGTGTCTGCATCTTCCTCAGCACTTTGCCCAAGCTCGCCACACAGTATGTATTTTCCCAAGGTTACACTATAAGCAATATGGTGTGGGCTGCTTGGTTCTTATTACCTCTCTCTATAGGTATTCCCCCAAGGTCATAGATTATTTTTTGAGAAATATACTTCAAACCAATTTTTAAGCTTAAATTTCAACTAAGAAAGTACTTACCACCACTTCATTTCTTGGCCACAGTGAGATGCTCTCAGGAGGAGGATTTAAGATTATGTCTGGAGGTCAGGATTGCCCAACGGTTAAGAGCCCAGCCTCCAGAGTCAAAATGATGTAGACTCACATCTCGACTTCCCTACTTACTAACTGGTGGCCTTGGGCCAGTTACCTCAGCTTCCTTATCTATAAAATGGGGCTAATTATTAGTATCTACCGTAGTGGGTTGATACGAACATTAAATGAATTGATGAATATGAGACATTCATTACTGTGCCTGGCACATGGTAAGTGCTCAGTACAAGTTCACTGCTGTTACTACACATGGTATCTGGTGTTGACAACAATATCCATACATCTTGAATGAAACTGGCTGAAAGTTGCCGTAGAGGTCAAGATGTTTCCAGACCAAAGCTAGAGAGCCAGGATCAAAGTATGGGCTGGGAGATGAAATAATGAATGAAAATGAAGGAAGCCAGAGCCTCATCAGTGGTGACAGAATATGAAGGTACAGGTGAGTGATGGACCTGAGGGCTCAAAAGAGAAAGGTCAGAAAATAGGAACTTAGCATGTTTCCAGAACAATTCTGGGAAGGGGACATAAGCCTGTCTGGCCTCTGGATGCCCCCACCTTGCTGAGTCCCTGGTCTTATAATAGACTCAGCTTCCCAAGAGCCCTATTAACTGCAAGAGTAAATGAGACAGAGAGCATGTACAGTTTAGCCCCTAATAGGATAATAGCCCTGGCTGTCAAGCATCATTCTTTTTATTCTTCAGTCTTTTGTGAGTTGAGCCATTATGAGTTGGTCACCCAAAAGATTAATTGATCCTGAGATATTGATAAAGTAAAATTTCTGGACCCTCATAGTTAACCCCTAGGCCCTGTTCTAGAAGGATCACTCACTGTCCCCTCACCAACGAACACTCACTAAAGGCTCCAAGAGGCCATGTCTCTTCCTCTTGACATTTTTGGGTCGTCTCATCCCACCTGCAGTACCTACCTGCAAAGCAGATGCCAACAACCTGTTTGGACTTTGGAGGTTTGAGTATAATATAAAATTGCACGGTATCTCTGCAAATTGCATGCTAATGTGCAATTTTTTAAATGAGATTATTTTTATAGAGAAGAAACAATGAACCAAATGGTAGTTGAAAAGAAATTATAAAACTTATAAGGGGTCTGCCTATACTAGATGTCTTGGTGTGGCCTATTTAATAGGCCAACCTAGAACAAAAATTTAAAAAGTCAAAGGGGCAAATGCTTGGAGCTTTTAGACTTAGCTCCTGAACCACCCTTTTCATTTGCCTTTTCTTTAGGCATCTTTTCACTTCCTTTCTGCTTCCCACTCCAAGTCCTACCCCTCTTCACTCCCACTCCAAAGTGCATGTACCAGGCACCTCCTGGGCTTCTAAGCCTTGACCTGAAGAACTATGCTTGCCCTTTTATCCTGATGTACTTAACACCTAGAAAGATCATTTTCCCAACCCCAAGGAACTCTGCCCAGGAAGCCCTAGCAAGGTTGGGGGTTGTTTTGCCTCATGGGCGCCATCAACACAACCAGAAGGCACCTGGCTAAGAGGTAAAAGTTTCCAAGTATAAGAAGGTGACTTTGGCCAATGCAATCACCCCAAGTTAAACTTACATGATTTTAAAAGTATTTTTAAAAACCTACAATGAGTGTTTAGTGAGAAGGACTTTGAGAATAAATACAACAATTTGATGTTGGGGTAGGATGGGAGGGCTGATGCCTAAAAGAGTCACAAACCAGTTCTCATTAAGTATCATATGTGTCTGTAAGCCACTCCTAAATATGAGCATATTTAGACCCTCCCCTCCAAAGCTCGCTAGCACTTTTTTCATCTGAAGGTGACATTCCCATCTGCTTAGAGAGCCCGAGCATTTGTAGAAGTAATTTCACCTACAAGGATACATCTGACCTTTCAAATGGTGCACTCAGTGGTCTAGACTCTGACAGTACGAGTCTCTGGCTCCTTTCCTCTTTCCTTTGTGAGTGTTGTATTCTCTTTTGTGTAGGAAAAAGGCACATTTCCTAATATGGACCAATATTCAGTAAAATACAGATTTTGTTTTTTATTTTATAGCTACAAAGAGAAAGTCCACCCAGTACTGTATTGATCGATATTACTTCACTTTGAAATATCACTATCTAAAACTTCTAGAAGAGTCAGTATTATAGGAAAGGATATGGCCTGATGAGAGCTTCCAGAATTTCTGATGTCTTTAGTAGGAAAAAGGAGCTTATAATCAAATTTGAAATGTATCCTGCACTGAAGTGCTTCTGTAAAAAGCTATGGTAGGGTTTTGGATATTTTGCCTGTTTTTAAGCTTGTACTTTGGTTTGTAACCCTGGGTTAAACTTTAGTTCTTCTATAACACTTTTGGGAAAGTCTCTAAACCTTTATGAGCCTTAATTTCCTGTCTACAAAATACAGGTAATAAACATATTCACCCTATAGAGTTTTTGTAAAGATCAATGAAATAATATGCTTTGCACATCATGAAGTGTCATAGAAATATGAAGATTCATTATTGTAAGCCTCCAGGGTTAGTTGTCAATTTAAAAATTAGTGCATAATTCATTTTGTGAAAGGTGAGTAGATGTGAATAGAAATCAGGTATCTAGAAAGCATAAATCTTAGCCAAAGATTGTACATGTTGAACTTTATGTCTTGGGAACTTAAAGTCCTCAGAATTCTGCCTGTTATCTATCCTAAGTCCTACTTTTCTTCTAACCAATCAATCCCATTTTTAGTAGACTGCTCTATACACAGCAGGCCCATTTCCTTTCCTCCTGGATGAGTTCGCTGAGTCCCTAAAATGATAGGCATTGAAATGAAAGACACCATACGAGTCCCATGAGCTGAACAAGTGTGAGAGAGTGGAAAGTCACAGCTAAGTCTCCGAGGAATGGGCAAAAACTGCCCAGACCTCCCTCAGCAGCCTGAAGACTGAAGGCCAGATCAGACCTGCCACTGAGCCATCTTCCCCCAAGAACACCAGACAGCAGCTCCTGGATGAAGTTCCAAGAGGTTGTACCAAGGGTGTACTGCCCAACATATGTTCTGATTAGGCATTTGCAGGTGTGTCAGGGGTACTACATCTAGAAGTAAATTTTCAGGGAAGCAGAAGTCCCAGAAGTGAGGACTGAGGAGTTGGTAGGACATTATAAATAGGGAAGGTGCTCCTGGGACAGGAGGCACCTACGGGGAACACAGGGAAGGCCTATGTTTCCTTCCTGTGAGTTACTATACTGTTTCTGGATGTCATCATTGGTATATTTGCAAAACAAGGAGAGAGGAAACTTCTCCAGGGTCTTCCATATTATTGGGTCATAGACATTCTGACCAAGTTTCATCAATTTATCTATTCTATCTGAAGCTTACCAAAAGTTGGGGAAATCCTCTGGGACATTATCAGGAAGGGTATTTACTGATTAGTTCTGTAAACTATTAGTTCATTATTATTGTCAACATTTCTTATTTACAGATTTGCAGAATTAATCAGCAGGGTCACAATTGGGTAGTGATCAACTGAAGAGAATTTAAGAAAGGTTGGGCTCCTTGATCCCAGGTAACTCCCTCGCTAGCCTGCAGTGTCACCAGAAATCTCAACCACTTGGCACTCTTCTGCAGGCTGTGAAAATACAAATAGTCAGAGGAGAATTAATGTGTTATGGAAATACTAGCAACTTAGAAGGATTACAAAATCCTTCCCCCAGCGAGGAAGAATTCCTCCACACAAGCAGTTGTTTTGGTAGCTGACGGTGTGGGAATGTTGTACTGAGAGTTAGGAGATGCCTGCCTAGGGCCTGCTTCCTGTGGGATGGGAGCCTTATCTGGGCGAGCCTTTTATCATAAGGGCTGTAGACAAAGGGAGAAACGATCTTAGAAATAAGGCCAATAAATTGTTGTCTAAACGTCCAACATGAGGTCATCCCATAATGGATCAAAGTAGAAAAATATGCTTGCAAGAAATAACAGGATGTTGGGCCAATTGTACTTATAAGTGGTATGTGCTGGTCAATGTTGAATAACCAGCTTCCTGGGGGTGGGGTGGGGGTGTGCCTGGATTATTCCATGTGTGTCAATTTCTGTGGTGTAAATACTTCCACCATGGCTGATTTCAAGCTGCCAGTATGGATGTGAAGTCACTGAAAGCAGAGTTGGGAAGAGATGTACACACTCTGTGCTCCTGAGTGGTGCAGGTCATTGGGAAGCCTCCCACACAAATGCACTTCTAATCCAACTGAGTGTATTGAAGTATATAGACAAAGAATGTTGCCAGCAGAAAAGAAGTTGAACAGCCATAGTATGGCAGAGAAAGGAAAATCAGTAAGACAAATACTGACCATGCCCATTTGAGTACTATCCAGGAGAGAGGAAATCTTGGCAAAATTAAACATCAAATATTTCAAAATCCAAAGGCTACATCTCCTGCCCTGTAAAATATGTACACTGCATTATTTTCTCTCAATGCTATTATACCTTTTTGATTGTGATATTGCTTCCTATGTTGGTTAGCCTGTATGTAGTAGGCACACTGAACACAGAATCCAAACCCTGTTGACAATGCTTCATCAGAGCAATTGGAACAAAGTGGTTTCCTGTGTAGCTTAAAAACATAACTACTTAAAATGCTAATGGAAGTGTTCTGTATATCAGTTCTATTTTTCAGCACAAATTAATAAACTGTTGTTATACCATTGGTTTCAATCTCACATGTGTTCTAGTATGATTCCCCTTCTTATAGCCTTGTCATTCCCCAAAGCTCCTCAGAGCTCACATTTAAGCTTTCAAATGTAGAAAATACCCCAGGTTCTGGTATTCAAATCAGCACAGAGAATTCTGCACAGCTTTCCCTGAAATTTCACTGCCACTTTTCCACCTCCTGTCTCAGAGGACATTTCTTGCCACAGTAACTTCTATACTTCTATCTGTGACTTAGATATCATGAGGATGTGTTGAAAATCTATGAAAACTTATCTTCTGCCATTACACTTGAAGATGGCAAAGTGCATCTTAGAATCCCTTTGCTTGCACAAGTAAAAACCCCTCTCAAGCTAGCCTAGTCTCAAATTTACTAGATCATGTAGCAAAAATTTATAAAGAGCCTATTGATATCAAGGACTCAAATGAGGACAGAACTCTCTCACTTGTCTCTGTGCTGTCCTGGAATAAATGATCTTTCTTCAAACAGCATAGAACATGGTCACAGGCAGCTTAAGGCTTCGTATCCAGAGAGGCGGGAGAGCTTCTCTGTGAGTTCTGGCTGAGAAAATCCCTGGGAAGGTTTTCGTTTCTTTTTTTTTTTTTTTCCTAGTTGGGTACGTGTCATCCTTAGGTCACTCTCCATGGCCAGGAAGGTGCAATAAGATGATTGTCCCAGACTTGGATATGAACCCGGTCTTTGAGTAGTTCTCATAAGAAGGACAGAGGAGGGAATGCAGGATAGATGTCTACAGCAGTCCCTCATAGACAGACTGACTCACAGCTTTCAGACATATAATTTGCCCTTTAAATTTGTAAGATGCCTTATAAATTACAAAGCTCTTTCAAATGTTATCAGTGGACTACATCTGAACTACAGATATATTTAGTTTCTGGCTTCTCTTGGAAAAACAGAAGCTCTGGCAACTCTGGGCCAGCACTTCTACAAGGCCAAAATCAGGTAGAATATAGTAGACACGGTGAACACTCCGGTAGGGGTGTCCAACTTTTTTTCCCCTCTGCCACACATTGAAAGAATGAGTTGTCTTGGGATACACATTAAATACATAAACACTAATGAAAGCTCATTAGCAAAAAAAAAAAGTCCGTGCATACTTTTCATGATATCTGACAGCACAGATAAGCAAAGGCGGTCCTCACAAAATCAGCATGCAGCCCCAGCCCTGCCCACTGCAGGCTGGACATCCCTGCAACCGTTTGTCATAGTTGCTGTCATTCCCCTGTCACCTCTCTGTCCTGACCCGCTTTGCTCATTTAACTTCCTTACGAAACTACTATAACTATTTAGGGTTGCTGATCCCCAGCAGCATACCATCTCATTCACATTTAACTCGTAAACACCAATTGTCACCACTTCATATTTTAAACCAAGATTCAGAGATTCAACTGACTTTTTTCCTTCTGTGTGAACAGTTAAAAAATAAGACCCAGCACCTAGATTTTAGACATGAAGACTGTTCAGTTTTCCTGCATACACTTGGGTCAGTTGTGTACTGTTTCATAACATATTCTATGTAAATGGAGCCCTCTACAAAAATGGTGAAAGATCAGACTGAATAGATATCTCAGCGAATTGTAGTAGTAGTCCTACCCATGGTAGTACTTATACAACTCATGAAAATGGTACGGTTAGATCTGCAACAAAGAGGTTGACACTCAATTTTCTGGTCAGACTGTGATACTTACTTCTGGCTGCACGTTAAATGCAGGAATGTTTTACTTATTTTTTTTAACTGATGTTTATGTTTTGTTCCTAATCATTTAAACATAAACTTCACCAAAGGAGATACAGATAGCAAAAAAGTACATGAAAAGATATTCAACATCCTTAGTCATTACAGAAATGGAAACTAAAATCATGATGAGTTACAGTAGACTCCATCACACACAAGAATGGTGAGGATGTGGATACTGGAGTGCTCATTTACTGCTGGTAGAAATGTACAATGGTACAACCACTTTGGAAAACTGTTTAGAAGCTTCTTCATGTGTTAAACTTATGGTCACCATATGATCCAGCATTCCACTTTTAGGTATTTATCCCAGAGAAAAAAGAAGATACATCCATATAAGGACTTATACGTGTGTGTTCAGTGGAATCTTTATTTGTAATAGTCAAAAACTGGAAACAACTCAGATGTCCAGCAAGTGTTGAGCAGATAAACTGTGGTGCATCCATACAATAAAATGCTACTTAATGATAAAAAGGAAATCACACATAAAGAAATCTCAAAATGATTATGTTGCATTTAAAACGTCAGACAAAAGAGAGCATACTATATAATTCTTTTTACATATATATCTAGAAATGCAATCTAAATTAATCTCAAGTGACAAAAAAAAGATCAGTGTTTGCCCTGGGATAGGGATGGAGGAGGTAGAGAACGATTACAAAGGGCACAAGAAAACGTGTATTGTATATGCTCATTATCATGACTCTGGTGATGCATCAGGATATATGCCTGTGTCCTCACACATAACATTGATCACTAAATATTGTGCAGTTTATTATACATCAATTGTGCCTCAGTACAATTGTAAAAAATGATAGTAATGCCTGGATCTTAGCCTCAGAGATTCTAATTTAATTGGTCCGGGTGGGGCCCTCACATCCATAATTATTAAAGCTTCATGCATTACTCTGCTATACAGCCAGGATTATTCCAATTACTTCAGATCATTACAATTGTCCTGGGCCAGTGAGCGTGGGCAAAACCTACCTGGCTGCTGGAGCTGCCTGGCCTTCCCCAAAGCAGACGTCCCCTCCATCCTCACCTGTCTCCTCCGGCTGCCCTGGAGCTTTTTTAAGACTTCACTTTCCTTTCAGAGCTGCCTCTGGTGAGCCTGTCAGGGATATTTCAACTATATAGCAATGTCGGTTGAAAGGTGTATGTGTAGGAACAGCGTGACTTGCTCTAGCCAGGCACTCCCTAGTAACACCTGCTGGTGCCACCTTGGGAAGAATAAGAAGCTGCATCGCTGCTTGGTTTTTAGAGCGAAGATAGCACATTGTGGATCCAGTGTCCTAGAACATGGGGGAGAAAAAGCTCCCCACCCCCAAAGATCCCAGGGACTGCAGCAAACTTGAGCAATGGCACAGACCAGGGGTCATTGCAGTCAGGACCTCCAGCTAGGAGGCCACTCCTCTTTGCCCAAGCTCCTTCTACTCAGCTCCAAGGTACAGCAAGAGGGACCTTATTTTGTATTTTACTCTGTTCTTGCTAATCTAGACAAGTCACATAAGCTCTCTTTGCCTCTATTTCCTCACCTTTAACATGGACATAACAATATCTTCTTCATTCACCTTAACAGGGTTATTGTAGGGATCAGATAAGAAAATGGAAGTGATCATGCCTTTTAAACACAAAGGCAGTATTATTCACAGTGATTATCCTTGTGTTTTATAGAAGGGAGAGGCAAAGGCGTACACCTGATTGGCAGGAAGCTGAATAAGCCTCACAGAGGCTGAGTGGGAGTGAGAAATGACACCACTTCAGTCCCCAGAAACTGGACTCGCTGTCTGCCGTGACTTGGGTGACGCCATACTCACAAGGTTAATAACAGCTACACTCTATTGAGCTCTTACTTTTTAGACACTGTGCTGAAGTGTATGTCTCTTTTATTCTGAGTTTACAAAGGAGAACCTTGAGGCTTAGGAAGGCTAAGTACCTTGTCCAAGGTCACATAGCCAGTAAGTGGCCTGGATGCACCATAGCCATGCTCCAGAGCCCACAGTTACAAGTGGCTAGGTTTTCTCCTACAAGGGAATGTCTCTCTGCTTAGTATTTTAATAAATGACTTAGATACTTTCTGCCAACTTTCCCTCTTAATCCCAAAGCAAGCAGGGCGTTGGTAGGAATCTGATGCATTGATCTTTGTTCTAGAATTTTCCATGCTATCTAGAGATGAGAGAAGGTGTATATGATTGAATTTTCAATGCAAGTATTTTATTCTTAGCTTCTAAAAAGCCTAGTGAAATAAAAGTAGGATTATCACCTAAGGTGCGAAATGTGTGGTGATTTGACATGGAGTGATTGTGGTTAGTATTTGTTTGTTGAAACTTCATGTCCATCAAGGTGCCTATTAGGCACAGATGGTAGACTGAAAAAGTCATCATATTCTTCAGGCCCAGAGCTGCTGTTGCCTGCCTTGCAGCCTGTGACTGGGGAGGTGATAACTGAATAATATGGCAGACATAGAGCTAATCTCCTTAACTTAGATCACAGATATGACAAAGGACCCTGTCATCATTTTGTGTTGTTATATAAAGTCTCAGTTGATCTTTTTGAAGGGAAAAAGTTTATAGAAAGGCACATTAGGAATGCAATATTTCCTTTATGATGTATTGTATTTATATGTATTTTTACCGTGAAAAAAATTTTTCAAAAGAGCAAAGGGTTTCAGAATATAAGTTCTCATTTTCAGAAGAAAAAAATGCCAAGTATTTACAAAACATTTATCTTTAAGAAAGTGATATATACAGCCACTCTAACAAGAGTGAAGTTGTAGAGTAGGGGGTCTATCTGTCATATTTCTGGCCTGAAACCCCCACAACTGGAGCCCAGGCCCCAAATCCCAGATTCCTTGAGTAATTCCAGCCTCCCCATGTGAAATGTTTGATTTCAAAGGACTGTGAAGAGTTAGGGGAGTGAAGATTGAGTAACACAGATCAGAAAGCTTATAAGGATCCTGACAATACCAAAGCTAGATTCCCTGTAACAGGAGATGTGCTCACATAGTCACCAGGAGGCTCACAGCCCCGCCAGTTTAAGAATAAATGGTACAGACAGGAAAACAATAGTCTCTTTCTCAAGATGATCCTGGTTAAAATTAAAATCCAACCACCCTTTTAGACTGAGGACTTTGGCTGAACTGGCAACCTGAAGTGCTCATGGAAGCTCCTCCTGTTCCTACAGCCTTGAGACCTATTTAACCAACTACCCAGAAGCCTCCAGTGAGACCCACTCACTGGCGTCTCATCTCTGGGTCTGCAGAGATGAATGGAGTCAGATGAGGACCAAGCCTCGCAAGCACACAGCTAAGTGGTCCCCTGGGTGACCAGTTCCCAGGTGTCCTTGCCTCCTAGCTTATTTACTTGCATGTTCTTCATGTGGCCCTGGAGAATGATTCATTTATTACCAGCTGCTACATTGTGTGAACCGCCACAGTCATTCTGGCTGTGTAGTCGACAGGCATCACCCTCCTTCCTTGCCACATGGTATAGGTGAAAAGCCTACATGTAAGACTTTTATACAGATTATTTCTGTGAGAGTAAATTAAAAGTCTTTGGGAGACGGAATGGAAAAACCTGGTTAGCACTCCATTGTTGTTACAGGCCTGGTCACGCAGGAGAAAGGGCCAGCTGACTGGCCTGTGTATGGGGGCAGGGCTTGAAAGCAAGCTCTGCATATCTCAGGAATTTCCAAACTACTCCCTAAAGATGGATGACTGCCTCTAGATGGTCTGTTAAAGGTCAAGCATTGTTGCCATTTGGTCCCCCAGAGTTCTGCTTTGTGTCTGTTTGATCTCCCGGAACTTTGGTTTTTATGATATGTTACTTCCAATTAGTTCGCATAAGAAAAACTTTAGATAAGTTTAGGAGTGTTGTTATTGACTAGCAGGAGACACCCTGACACCAGGTGGTTATGGCCTGGGTCCTTGGGTTTGAGCTATTAGATTATTGATTTATGATGCTTATGTGCAGTACTGCTATATATGTTGAGGTAAAATAAAGATTTTTGTCACACGCCAGAGAGAGCAGTGATCTTCCTTTTCTATCAAACAATTTCAACTGCAGGACTTATACTCTGCCAACATCGCTGACATTCACTTCACCCAACAGCATGGGCACATGCAGGGTGTTAAGTCCAGCTACAGATTTTTCATACTGTCACACACACTCACCTGCCACTGCCCCTGTGCCTTGCTATTCCTGGGAGAAGAGTCCCATGCTGCCCCACTTAGGGTTGAACGGAGAAGACAAGGAAGGGGGTCTGCTCATCAGCACCCATCTCTCAATGGTGTGTTCACACCAGGACGGAATCTCAGAATTACTCACTGTGAGAAGTTGATATCGTACAAGCATTGTTTCCACATGCCAGTGTGACACTGCTTTCTTCACAAAGTAGAGGCAGACCAGTTTCCCTTGTTTGGCTTAGGTTGACTCAAATGAAAAGGGCACAGAAGAAATCAACTATTAAATAGTGAGAAACTATGTCCATCTCCACTGAAGGAGATCATGTAACTGGATCAGGAAAGAAATTGTCAAGATATATTTAGATTTTTTTTAATTATTAAAAAAGGTAAGCAGACATGAAAATTATTTAATACCCTTTTCCTTGAATTATTAGCATAATCAATTACTTGGACATTGCCCAAATACCTGACTGTGACCATGGCTAAGCTAATCACATTAGCTGCTTTGCTTGAAAAAAATATAGAGATCTTCTTAGGGTCTGAATAAGTAGTTTCCCAAAGCTCTGAGGCCCCGAGTGGACCCTCACCCAGTTCCATTTCCCTTGGAGATCTGACTTAGGAAACTGAGTGGACTTTTTGATGCTCACGGAAGGCTGACATGCTGCTACTGTGGCCGCTGCCCTGGCCTCTGCCCCATCACCCTCAGTGGTCCCACATTTGGAAAGTCATTTGTCACTGGTGCTGATGAGTAGCGAGAGTTGAAGAAAGCAGCAGAAGCTTATCAGGGTCAGTGGTAGGAGGATGAGGGTTGAGGACCATTATGTGAGCTGATCATGATGCAATCTGTTTCTACTGCTAAACTGAAAAAGAAGGAAGGGGAAGATGATTGATATTTTCCTATGGGGTAGGGGTGGGTGGGGATGCAGATGGAGGCCTTTAGGGCCAAAGCCAATGGAATCAAGAACGAGGACCTGCCCTCCCACAGGCATTCTCACCTTGGATCCAGGCTTCTCTAAAAAGGCTTTTGTGATTTCCTAGAGCTGTCTCATCCTGGGAACAATCAGCAAAAGGCTCATCTTGCCCAGGGAGGGTCCGTTGTGACCCTCAGATGGGTTGACTGAGAAAAACTCTTGACTCCTCAGAAGCAGTGCGAAGTAGGAGAGCACATCAATGCTTCTGGGATGGTTCTCTTCCTTGGAGAGGTGATCATAACTTCCCAGATCCATTGTGGCCCCAGAAGACTGGTCTTATCTCTGTAGCAGAAACATCTCAATACAAGCGTACTTGCATGAATTCTCATTTTGGCTTCTAACATCCAGCACTTTCTTCCCAGTACCAAAAAAGTGAAATACTACAAAGAACCTCCAGCAAGTCGTCCCCACGTTGGAAAGCCCAGGACTCTCTCATCATTCATTCCCAAAGGCTATATAAATATAAATGTAAATATAAATATAAATATAAATATAAATATAATTCAGCTTCACTCTACCATGAAAAAAAAGGGGGGGAAAATCTCCTTCTGGAAGTAAAAAGCAGCATGACTTCAAGGGCTCTTCCCCCGACCATAGAGAATTTCAGGTAAGCTCTTTGTGTAGAAGTCACACCTGGACTCTACCCCAGCAGGGCAAAAGCAGGAAGAGTGGAAAGGTCTTTGACTTAGATCCATCTCTTGTGAAACAAAACGTGGCCACAGAACTCTGATTCTGGAAGCAGAGAACCAACTCTTCTGATTCCAGTCTGACCCCACTAAAATGGAAATAAGGCTGGGAATATGCTTTGGGGGCCTAAACTGACATGTAATGAGAACCACAGGAGCTTGTGTGAGGAAAAAAAAAAAAAAAAAAAACAAAAGCAAACCACGGAGTGTGACTTTAGCATTTGTAACTTCCAAAATGCTAAAGCCATATTTTAAGATCAATCCAGCCATATAAGGAATTTGGAACTGGATTATTTGTAGAAAGGGAGAAAATTAGACAAAATCAGAAAAAATAAGTATTCTCCCCTGTGATGAAAGGGGCTGGTCCCGAGCCGGCCAGAACAACAGAATGTGGAGAGGCAGACACACCTGGATGTGCTGGACTGATGAGCACTTGGACCAAATGCTCAGAGAACAAAAGAGAGGAATCCCTAGGCCAAGTGTATTAAGAAAAATAAGCCTAAGGAGAACAGAGATAAGAAAGTGGGGCCTCACTGCAGTGGCCCAGCACCTTGTTCAACGGCTGCAATATCTGGCTGGATACCCCAAGGGTGGAGTGGACAGATCCAGAGTATCCAAACCAAAGCAATATATAAGCTTGCAAGCAAGAAGGCTGTAGAAATGCTTACAGGTGGAGTGATCAAAATATGTAATTCTAAGACAGAAGGTATTTGCGTGGGGGGTAGACATTCAGCTGCTACAACTGTCTCTGCTAATAACTGGGGCTTGCACAGACTAGCAGAAACTGGGTGCCAACTTTAGTCTTAGAAGAATATGGGGCTTTAATTTCTAACTAGGAGTACCATGATCTTCTCAGCTATTCCAATATAGAGGAAACACTGATTTTTCAATATTCTCTGGACGTTGTTAGAGTAGGGCTTTTTATTTTTCTTTTACATTTCCTTTTTTGATTAAACATGGGCATGTTTACTGGGAAAAAACATAAAGCCAGTCAACTTGTGCTTCTATCATGAATAAAGGGTAGAGGCAAGACCAAAGCTGGTGGATGGCTGTCTTCAGAGAGAGCCAGACACACAGACAGCCTCTCTGGGATCACCTGTCAAGGTCACTGACAACAGCAGGATTCCATAGTGTATGAATAATAACTTGGCTTCAAACAAATGCAAGTTCCTAACAAAGAGGTGAGTTACCTAACACACAGTCAAGGAAAAACAGTCAAACCAAATTGATCTAGAGAGACGCCAAAAGGCAAGCAGCCCAGACGGAGCTGGACAGAGTCAAGGTGGGGATGAAGGGGCTGATGAAAATCATCTCTTTACACTATAAAATATCCATGCAAATAAATCTAGAGGTGGACTGCAGAGCCTCCTCCTCTTCCAGATTAACTGTTTAGAGGTCACCTAGCCCTACCATTGTCTCATTTCTGCTTGGGGAGAATTGAACTCCTGTAAGGACTCACTGATGGCCACTGAGTCCCAGAAGACCATCACTTTTATGGTGATGAGCAGAGAGGCTGACCCAGGCCAGTTTGGGACACACTGGAACAGTGGGAACTCCACTCACACCAGGCCTCCTGGTGTGAAGGGGCTTGTACCCAGCTGATAAATAATTCCCCCCCCTTGGCATCACTGCCCTGAGGTTTTATCGGCTCTTTCACCAGCCTTATGTCCTCAGAGCTCCCTGCACTACTGTGTTGCCTCTGTTGTCTTTCTGGACCTCATCTTGGTGCCAGGAATCCCTCAACGATTTCTGGGGTCTACTTCCATCTCTCGGGGTTCACTCTTCATTGCTGGTGTTCATACCCAGGCCCAGAAATCCATCCACCAACTGCTATAGTTTGCCTCCAGACTCCAGCTTCACCAGCTTCTGGGGTTCATTGTACAGCTTCTGGAATTCACCCCAGCCTCTTAGAGTGCACCCACTGATCCCATAGTATGCACTGATTTTCATCTTCCCAATGGTGAGTTCCAGGAATGTTAGTGGCCCTCATTTGCCTCTGATTCCTGGAAGCATTTCTCTCCCTCTTCCAAATGAAGGGCTTTGCCTTCTGTTACTTACTAAGATTTCTTTTTTCTTCTAATTTCTCATATTTCTCTTCATAGGGAAGTTTTAATATATTTTGTATAGTGGACTGGATAGTCTCTAGAACTGATGAAGTAGACTCTTCCCCTTCCTCATTATACGGATGCACAGCAGCAACAAAAATTACACCAGCTAAATGAAAAAGCCCTGTGCTGTTTTACAGAAACTACAATAGTAGCCATACAGAGAAACACTAATACAAACTAATAATAACATTTTCAAATAAGAAGGAAGAGGAGAAAGATTTGACTTTTACTGAAGAGAAACCATAAAGCAATGGAGCAAACTTGTGTGTGTTCATGCAAATCCCCGATCCCACTGCGGCCACAGCTCCTGGGCAGCTCGGTTGGGCTGAGAATAGAAGGCCCAGTTCAAATGGCTCTTCCCTCTGTTCTGGGGTGTCATGTCTTGCTTCTTAAAAGAAAACAAAAACAATAAACACAGGCTTTCTCAGATGTGACATGTCATTTATGTTTAATATTTAAAATTTAAAATGTTAGCTACTATGTTTGTGTGAAACTCCCGGTTTTTGAAACATTTTTAAAAGATAATTTTAAGAGGCCATAAAACATGGCCTTGTGTGAGAAACAGTGATAGCTTGTAAATCATAGCAGCTGTTAACTATTTGGCTGTAATGAACTTAAAGTGAACACTTCAGAGTTTTTTGGGTTTTTTTTTTTCTTTGAGACAGAGTGTCACTATGTCACCCTCAGTAGAGTGCTGCTGTGTCACAGCTCACAGCAACCTCCAGCTTTTGGACTTAAGCAGTTCTCTTGCCTCAGCCTCCCTGTATCTGATCTACAGGTGCCCACCACAACGCCTGTCTTTTTTATTGTTGTTTAGCAGGCCCAGGCTGTGGGCAAACCTGCCAGCCCCAGTGTTTGTGGCCAGTGCCCTAACCACTGAGATACTAAAAACTTAGTGTACCTTGTGAAGCTTGAGAAAGCAGCATATGCTGTTAATTTCCCTTGATGTAGTTGTTTGAAATAAACTTGAACTAAAAGAATTTTTGAAATTTTTGGGAATCCACAAAAAATGAGGTGTGTTTTTTGGTGTGGCAGACCCTCTCCTCTTTCTCCTCCTTCTATTCTGTTTTGTTTTGTTTGGGTTGCCCTAGGAGCTGGGGCCTCAGTGATGAACCAGAACTAGGCACTGCCTTCAAAGATCCCACAGGTTGCTGTTCAAGTTCCAGGCAATCTGCTCCTTCTTTGATTAGGGTCAGCTTAACCCATTCAGCAGAGACAGATAAGTGGATGTTGTACATAGCTGACTTCGGGATAAGGAGAAAGAAAGCGAAGGGCCTGAGAACTGCTACTCAAAATACGAATTCACACAAAGAAAATGTATCCACAGGTTCCAGAGCACAAGCGGAATGAGCAGAGTTGGCCAACAGTGAAACGATTCATCAGATCCCATGCTGAGAAGTGCAGCCCTCTTCTCTGCATTTCTCCCTCGCTGGACATATGACCCAATGCAGAAAGTGTCCATGTGTTTGTCTCTAGCCATGGGCTATGTCTAAGCTATCTGTGTGCCACTTCTCAGCATTACCATCTACCATTCTTCCAGGCACAGAGCAGGAGTTAACAAGCAATTTGGATTAAACAAGCATTCAAGAATGATTGTCCTCACCAGAACATCAGAAGAGTTCCAAAATTCCTCTCTACTCAGAGAGTCTATGATCATATAGAGAGCCTGGTATGTGACTGGGCCTCACCAACTATTGAATTAGATGTAGTGTCAAAGTTATTTGTGCCCATAATTTCTCCCCATATAATCAGCTTTTTCCTCCAAGTATGGTAAACATTTGCTGAGTGCTTTGTCAATCAATTTGCATGCATTATCTCATTTAATATTCACACAACAATCCTGGGAGGTAATGTTTTGATTTTCACTGCTGCAAAACAAACCATGCCATAACTTAGTGAAGTAAAACAATAGTTTACCGTTATTATAGTTATGGGTTAACTGGGTTCATGTTACCCTGTTATTTTGGGGGGTCTCATGATCATCTGAAAGCCCAAAGGCACTGGCCTATCCAGGAGGGCTTGCTTGACCAGCAGTTGTACTGGCCGCTGGCTATGACAAGTCACCAGAGCATCTACAAATGGCCTCACCAAGCACTCAGTCCTTTCATAGCACAGTGGCTGACTTCCAACAGGAAATGTCCCAAGAGACCCAGACAAAATGACTTAGCCTTGTCATTCTTAGACTTGAAAGTTTCAGAATATTACTTCTGCATTCCAATGGTCAGGCAAGTCACTGGGACCAGCCCAAATGCCAGGGAAGGGGAATTAGATGCTATTTATTGAAGGAGCAATGACAAGTTCATCTCTGAAGAGCAGATGGGATGGAAAGTATTCTGCAGAGATTTATGTATCCTGCTGATATATCTGCTACAAGTAGTTACTATTAATATCTCTTTCTACAGGTGACAAAATTTCACAATGACTTGGCTAGGCTCTGTGTTTCCCTTGCTTGTTTAAGGGTGACCAAACCCAAATCCCTCAGATTTTGTAATCATTGTACTTCACTTATGATAGTGTTTAATAATGAATGAGCCATCCCTCTCAGTATTATTTTCATAAATATGAAAATACAAATTCATGTAAAACTTATAAAGTAGTATAATAAAGTATATTCTAGAATAGGGGTCCTCAAACCACAGCCCGCGGGCCACATGTGGCCAACCGAGGATATTAATCCAGCCCACTGGGTGTTTTTGCTGCCGCTGTCTGTCCTGCTTAGCAGCCAACTCATCCCAGGCCACAGGGCTCATGTGTGGAAGGTGAGTGGCACTCTCCAACTCCCCTCCTTCTCTGTCTCTCAGCTCCTCCTCTCAGTCTCCGATGAGACTTAGACTCATGATGGGAGGAGTCACGAGCTTGCCTGTGCAGAGCCTGCCTGAGGACCAAGGTAAGAACAAGTTAGGATTTATTTTTTTTTTTGAAGTTAGGAGGTCTATTTTTTTTTTTTATTTTGCAGTTAGTAGGGCCTTTTTTTGAGGTTAAGGGGGCCTTTTTTTCTGAAGTTTGGAGGTCTTTTTTTTGCAGAATGGGGTGCCTTTTTATTTTTCATTTTAAATGTTGTATTTGTTCCCATTTTATTTTGTTTTGATTTGTTTTATTTTGTTTTTTGCAGTTTTTGGCCAGGGCTGGGTTTGAACCCACCATCTCCGGTATATGGTGCTGGCACCCTACTCCTTTGAGCCACAGGCACCGCCCCATTTTGTTTTTTTACTTCAAAATAAGATATGTGTAGTGTGCATAGGAATTTCTTCATAGTTTTTTTTTAAAAACTATAATCCAGCCCTCAAACAGTCTGAGGGACAGTGAACTGGACCCCTGTTTAAAAAAGTTTGAGGACTCCTGTTCTATCTAGAAGGACTTGAGGCATCATGTTTGATAAATACCACTGAAGAAGGAATTAATATTCGTTGTGTTGCTTCACTGGTCATAAACTCATGTAATCCTTGCAAGAATCTTTTTTTCTGCCAGATGAAAAGTAAACTTTACAGGGGTTAAATAAATTGCCAAAATTACTAAGTGGCAGAGCCAGGATTTGAACACAGGTATGTTTTGGCCAGTACTCCACATGCTTTCCACAGAGTTCCATGTTGCAAGTCAGTCTCTGGGAATGGGATTAGTGTGAATAATGCTGCTAGAGGAGCGCTTAGGTCAACAAGTGCATGGCGGGGGAGAAACAGAATCAAGCAAAGGAGAAGGTGGGCTGTGGTGCAATTCATTGCAGGAACTTAGCAGGCTGGGTAGCACTTCATGGCTTTCTTAATGAGGGCCAAAGGTCTGCACCTTTATTACCACCCCATTTCCCTGTGGAAGACAGCACACTAAATGGTTGCTAAATAAACAAATGCATCAAGCAGTTGATCAAAATTGAACTGTACTGGGGAGGCTGAAGTGGGAGGATCACTTAAGCCCAGGAGTTCAAAGCTGCAATTTAGCTATGATCATGCCACTACACTCCAGCTGGGGTGACAGTGAGAATTCATCTCAAACCAAAACAAAAACAACAGATAAAGAAGAACAAAGCTGTAAAGGGGAGCAGCATCACAGGGGAAGGAGTCACTGAGGTGTAAGGGCAACCAGTCGTAGGTCTGGACAAGGAGTATTTCTGAGAAAGACTAGAATATTCAGTGCCATACCTCCCATCCAGTCTTCAGAAGGTGAAGCCAGGTCTCTTAGCTCAAACAAAATGCTAAGACGAAGGCAACCAGTCCCTCTATATAACCTACCAAAGGAGTCCTCAGAGCAGCCTGGTGCATTTTTAATGTTGAGTTCAGACACAACCCCAAATTGAATCAACTTACAGTATTGAATTTATTTACTCTAGGATTCCAAGTTGTGACCATACACCCAATGAGAAGTTCCAAAAGGTAAATAATTGAGGAGCTAGTCAGTCATGGAGATCGGTGGTAGGAGACTTTTAGCTAATAAGACATTACCAGCTAGTTATAATGACAGTCATTTTCAAAGGATAGAGTCCAAATTGGGTGGATTGAAATAAAAGAACCAAACATTTCTCAGACCTCATCCTTCATCTCTGTGTCTGATCCAGCCTCACTTTCAACCTCTATGGAGAAAGGGAAGAAGCAAAAGCAAGAAGAATTAGAAGTCAACAGGGAAGAGGAAAAGATGAAGAAATTATAGGAAAGGAGACTACTTTAGTACACTTGACTTTAGCCAACAGGCGGAGAGGCAGTGACTAATTTATTAAATATTGTATAGCACTTAATCCTTATTACAACCCTATGAATTACTATAATTGCAAGCTTTTCAGATGAGAAAACTGAGATTCAATGGACCAGTTCAGACCCCATGGGTGTGGGAAGAAACAGAAAAGAATAAAGAGGGGTGGGAGATGGAAAGGGGGGCAAGAATTGGGCAGTTTATCAGAAAAGGGAAAGACCCATTTTTAAACTGTTTCCCAAATACCTGCATGTGGCTGGAACACATTCTCCCTCCCTCAGCACCCAAACTGTGAGAAACCAAGTCCCTGGACTCTGGGCTCTCAGTGATCCCATAGTCAGCACCCACTGCCCTGTGCCTTAGGTAATCACCCTCAAATTAGGACCAGGTCTACCCTGTGTGGACACCTGTGGATGACAGCAGTACTTCCTCAGGAGGGCATGATCTGCAGTATTCTAGGTCCTGGCAGTGCCTGAGAGACTCTGAGAGCATTGGAGGCGGCTGGCAAGCAGCAGCCTGTGGGGAGAGGATGTGAGGTTGGGTCCCCGAAACAAATGCTACCAGGCGATCAAGGACAGGGAAAGAGGGAGGTGGGTGACACACAAAGTAGGAAGACGTTATTTACTGAGCCATTTAGAACTGATTTCAAGGAAAAGGCAGCCTGGCTTCTGGAAGGTTTGGGTGAAAGGGGGACAAGGCCAAAATTGCATTAATCCTCAACCCTGGGTAGTGGGGGTGGGGGAGAGACAGAGAGAGAGAGAATATTTCTCCAACTCAGACAGTGCTGTGCTTGTGACTTCTCTATTATTTCCTGCAGGACCCTGCCCAAGGTACACACCCTCACTGCAGCAGTGATCCCTTTGGATGGGGCTTCAGGGAGGAATCAAGGGCTGGCACAGATTTAGACCGCAGGGGAGTTCCCTTCCATTCCTGCAGTGTGATTAGGAAGGCTGTTTTGTTTTCTTCCCATGCCGAGATCTCAAAGAAGAGAGCTGCGGCTTTCTTTGGAATCTTCTAAGGGGAAGGAGCCCAGGGCTGAGCGGAGGGGCAGCATCAGCCGAGCGAAGGCGAGCGACAAAGGGGCATTGTTTCCCAGGAGGGCGGGCTGGGGCCGCGCTGACTCCACGCTGGCCTGGGCGTGGGCAGGTTTGTCCCCTGGGAGGATAAGTCCTCAATCCTGGTCCACAGTGGCCAACCCCAAATAATAGTTTTGTCAAAAAAAAAAAAAAAAAAAAAATCAAGATGCAGAAAAATGCCAGGGACTACTTTTGCCCTGGAGTAGGGGTAGGGGTAGGAGAAAGCTGCTGCTGGATCAAGTCTAGGGGAGGTGGCCAGGCGGCAGCATCGCCCCTTCCCCTCGGGTGACTGCGGCCCTTTCTGAGAGTAGCTCAGCCTCGCTTTCCCGCTTTGCCTGGAGATGGCGATCCCGCAACACACAAACCGGAGACGGGGACCAAGGACACACCGTAACGGGCCTGGCACAGGGCGGGCCCCTCCCCGCACAAGCACGGCCCAGCTGCACCCCACGCCCAGTACCGGGAGACTGAGCAGACGCTCGGTTCTGAAAGCTGGCGATCCTGCGGTTGCAACTGGGAAAAACGTGTAGGTGCCGGTCTGCAGGGAAACCCGGTGGCTCCACTGACAAACAGCTCTCCGGAGCCAGCAGGGCGGGGGAGGTGGAGGAAGTCTCCGCCTGGGTCGTGGAGCGTACTGGCTGGCCGAGTGCTATCTTTTGGGATTGTCCGCTGCCTTAGGGTTCAGGGCGCTTTGACTTCCCTTCTCAGGGCCCAGGCTGGGCTCCGGCCCCGGGTGGAGCTTGCGAGAACCCAGCTGCAGGGGCTTCTTTACCGCGCTTCAGGGCGGGCCTGCAGCCTGGTCGTGCGCGCTGAGCTCGCCGGGGCCGCGCCTCCGACCGCGGCGACCCCAGTCTCCCCAGATGCCCACCGGTCAGCACGTCTCTGATGACGCTTGCGGCCAGCGGGAGGGTGAGATCGAAGAAGTAGACTGAGGCTGGGCAGGACAACCGGGCCTCTTCCCCCCGACCCGCCTCGCATCCTTTCTCCCAGAGCAAGTTTTCTCTCTTTCTCCGGGGAGCGAGAGGGAAACGTTTGCTCCCGGAAAAATGCATCCTCATCTACCCACTACTGCAGTCCGCTTGGAGTTCCCAGACCCGCTGATCTCACCCCGGGAAGGGCTGCAGGTCTGGGCCGGGCTCGCCCTGTCCCGACCCTACTTGCAGCCGGCGCCGGGCGGGTCCAGGCAGCGCCGGGCGCCTGCAGACCCCACCACGTCGCCTTGCTAGGGACAACTGGGCGGCGCTCAGGACGCTCAGGACCATTTAGGAATTTGCACTGAGAAAATGCTGCCGACGATCCACACGAATGAATCCACCGAAGGACTGCATCCCCTCCGGGTAGGGAAACCTCCCGGGAGGACCAAGAGGGAGAAGTTGCTGGAAGACGGCGACTGAACAGGGTGAATGGAAGGCGCCCTGCCAGCTTGTTAGCGCATCTCTAGGAGACGAGACGCTCCAGGGAGAGCCCCAAGGCCAGCGCCTTCCTAGACCTGTGCCCCTTTTAACGGTCCGCTCTAGTCGCCTCAAACCATCGCGTTCAGCGCAGTCCGGTTGTTTCTGGCACACTTCTTTGCACACTTTCGCCTGGGCTGATTTCATAGTTTCACCCGCAGAGGGCAACCTTGGTCCAGCTTTCCGAGGCCCCTCCGCATCTTCCTAACTGGTGAGGTGGGACTGAAGGCGCGTAAAGGTTAACAGCCACCCCCACCCCACCCCGCGCCAGGGCTACGCGTTTCCCCTGCCCTCGGGCGGGGGCCTGGCTCTCCCCACGACTCCAGTGAGGCTTCGGGGAGACGGTCCCACACTCCTTGTCTCTACGACAAGTTCACCTGGCTCTGTGGAATAGGTGACTATACTTTTATCTCTCCTCCTGAGCTGTTTACATTTTAAGGAGCTTAAAAGCCTCTAATATAAGGAAAGCGACTATCTGTTGGAATGAGGCTGACTGTGTAGGGCTTTGTAGACATTTTACAAACTTTGGCCTTAATGTGAAGGGGACGGGGAGCCGATGGTGGGGTTTTGAGCAGCAGATGGACATTTGCTTTTCACCAGGATCACACGGCTGCTGTTTTGAGAATCCGCGGTAGGGGGCGATGGAGCAAACTGGAGGCCCTTGGTGTGGACCAGGTGACACCAGCTGAGACATCGTGCTCTGGGCCTGCGGCACGGCTGGAGGTGGAGAGAAGTGGCCGGATTCGGGATGTATTTTTGAAAGTAAAATAAAAAAAAAAAAATTCTTGTCCAATTGCTCACCAGGCATGAGAAAAAGAGAGGAATTAAGGATGACTGCAAGCAGCTAGAAGGATGGGGGTGTGGCTGAGATTGGGAGACTTGGGAGAGAGGAAGGAGGGCTCACTTGGGACGTTAAGTTTGCGACGTCTGTTAGAAAAACAAGTAGAGGCTGATTAGCCAGTCAGTCTGCAGAGAGCGCTGGACTGGGAAGAGAAATGTGGGTTGTTAGGAGACGGAGACGGGCATGGACTGAAGCCTCCAGGGACAGAGATCCCTGGAGAGTGAGTGGCAGCAGAGGGGTCCAAGCACTGAGCCCCTGGGCCCCCACCGAGCCCAGCTGCGGGTCCCACCTGCCGCGCTGCTCGAAGACACCTACTCCCTACTCGGTGAAGGGACCAGCGTTCATGTGTGTAAAATGAATGTAAACACCATCCCTACCTCGTAAGGTTGTTGTCAGAAAGAGTCAAATGAGCTAATGAAAGAGAAAATGCCTTACAAAGAGCCGACGCAGTAAGTGTGTGTGTGTGTGTATATATATATATATACACACACAAAACAAAAATACTGTGTCCATTGGAGTCACATATATATGTGTGTGTGTATGTATATATATATGTATATATATATATCTCCAATGGACACAGTATTTTTTTTTTTTTTTTTTTTTTTGCAGTTTTTGTCCAGGGCTGTGTTTGAACCCGCCACCCCCGGCATATGGGGCTGGCACCCTATTCCTTTGAGTCACAGGCACCGCCCTGGACACAGTATATTTTTAAGTGTAGATTTCAGTGTCTCCTTGTGTCTTATTTGTAACTCAAGTTTATATGAACTGCGCAGCTTATGTTGCTGTATCTTCACAGTTTCTGATGCATACAAGGCACATGTGGTTTTATGTGAGGAAAATGGCCTGGGTGAGGTAGAACAACTTCCTGAAGGTGCACCTCTCAGCAATACCACTGGCCGAGCTTGTGAGTATGTCCATTCCAGCCACTCTGGCTTGTATTATCTTGCAACAACACAGTGAAGTGGGTATTACAATCTACACTTGCAAACAAGGAAACCAAAGTATAGAGAATGTGATTAACTTCACCAGTGTCCCATGATGAGTGGGTGGCAAAGCCTGGCCACGAAGCAGCCCTTGCTGTCCTGTTGTGACTGGTCTTTTCCTGCCCCTACAGCTCCTCTTCCTTCTTCCCCTACTAGACTTCTGCCAGGGCCGGCTTCACCACTCCAACTTCACACTTGAAGTTGGCAACATTTTCCCCTCTTATATTGTCTCCTATCATCCCCTCATTTCTCTCTCTTCCTCTTATACCTTCTCTCCTGCTGCACGATCTAAAAGTTCAGTCACTCTTTAGGAACCTTCTGATTTGATTCACTAATACCTCTGTCTAGGAAGTTCTTTCCTTTCTTCTTCACCTGGTCAACATCTGTGTGTTGTTCCAAATCCTGGTAAACTACTGTGCTGTTTTCTAAACCCAAATATGTCACCTCTACTGTGGAACTTTCCCTGCTTATCAAACACAGTTGAGGTTTAGTTCATGTGACACTATGTTCATACCTCTATGACAGCAAACATTTTCCCACTGGTTTGACCAACGCACCTGTGAGAGTGTGATGTCCTCTAGGAAAGGATCTTTCTGTCTTTATCATGTCCCTAAATGTGGATTTGCTTGATGGATACATAAATGAATGAATGACCAATTCCTTTACAATAAGCAAATTAGTGGTTATGAAATATTCTTTTAGGGATAAGGAAACAGTCTAAGAGAAATGATTCACCCAAAGCCATTCAACTAATTAAATATTGAAGCTTCACCAGGCACAGTGGCTTGTGGGTGTAGTCCCAGCTATTCAGGAGGCTTAGGTGGGAAAATTGCTTGAGGCCAGGAGGTCAAGGCCAGCCCGACCAATATAGCAAGACCTCATCTCAAAAATAAACAAGCAAAAAATGTAAATATTGAAGACTGCACTCTAGAGAAGGAGGATGTGTCTCCTGAAGTTTTTTGGCATAAAGATTTTTGACAACTGATGAAAACCAAGATTTCACCGTGCTGTTGCCTGCTCTTTCCTCTGCCACCAAGGGTCCTGGAACCCTCCTTCAAATGGTCCTGCAGGTGGCAACAGAGACCAGGGAAAGGAGACAATGCAGGTGGCCGTCCCAGCATGAGATGCATGAGTGGAGAGGCAGGGAAAGTAATGGGAAGAAACCCAGGCAAGAGAGCATTTTATGCACCCAGGAAATTGTTTAGACACTTCTAGGGTAAGCACTGGTCATGAATTTGCCATGAGGAAAGGAAAAAGCAATTAAAATAAAGGACAGCAAATAACAGAATATCATGTATTTGGATGGAAAACTCATCCCATCTGCCCCAAGTCACAGAGTCAGAAAGCGGCAGGGGAGTAGATCTCAGGCCCAGGGCCTCATGCTGTCTGCAGAAGAGGTGTCTGTCTGATGTTTGAGCACAGAGAAAAAAGGCCAGGTATGGGAACATCAGGCAGGCCCAGGGGGTGCTCATACATGGGCTGAGGCTACCTGCAAGGCCAGAGCTTCTGGCTTCCTGTAGGGCTCTGTCCCCAACTCCATTGTCATAACCATTTTTATCAATAGCTCCCTAAAAACCATAGGAAAGATTGTCAAGCTTGCCAAGGACAGAAAGCTCTGAGTACTTGCAGGTGCCCAGGCAGAATAGGGGATTGTACGAGTTCAAGCAACATTGGGCCGTGGAGGAAAGGGAACGAGTGACATTTTACCTTTGTGTTCAAAAGAACTGGACAAGGACAGCATGGAAGAGACACAGCAGAGGAGGTGGTGTCGAGGGAGACCGTGGGGCTGGGGCTTTGCTTGTACCAACTCACATTTGTGTTAGCTCTTTCCTCCCCATGACACACTAGAGGTGGTGATGGGAAAACCAAGTCTGGGGATATCTTGCCTAAGTGGTAGAGCTGGATTTTGCATTTCTGTAAGTCAGGGGTTCCCTGCTTTTGCTGAATATCTCTAACCAGGCTGCCTGCAATGTTCATTCTTCTCATGCGTCTCTTGCTTCAACCCAGCCATCCACCCCATTAGAGGAGACTCTCTTGCTCCAACCCAGCCATCCGCCCCATTAGAGGAGACTCTATTGCTCCAACCCAGCCATCCACCACTTCTTTTTCTCGGCTATCACTTAGTCTCCTCATTCAATCTCATCCTCTTTTTCTTCACACTAATTTGATACATGCCATATGACCAGGATTGTCAGATTTAGCAAAACCAAAAAACCCCAGGATATTTGGTTAAATTCAAATTTTAGAAAAACAAACGAGTAACTTTGATTCATTAAAAATTAAAAATTATGGGTGGCGCCTGTGGCTCAAAGGAGTGAGGCGCTGGCCCCATATACCGGAGGTGGTGGGTTCAAACCCAGCCCCGGCCAAAAACAGCAAAATTTATCTTTTCTGGCATAAAATTTATCTTTTGGGGGGCATAAAATTTATCTGACAACCTTGAATACATTTGATAGTTCAGAAATACCACTTCCAGCATTACAAAAATTTCCATGAGTTTCCCGTTACCTATAGAACCAGGGCCATAAACTCAAAATTCTTAGAGGTAGTAACATGAATGCATGAATTGGGTGAGCATTGGAGAAGTGATACCTGGAGCTAAACTTAAAATTAAAGAGCAGGGGCGGCACCTGTGGCTCAGTGGGTAGGGAGGGTGGCTGGTTCAAACCCGGCACCGGCCAAACGGCAACAAAAAAATAGCCGGGCGTTGTGGCGGGCGCCTGTAGTCCCAGCTACTCGGGAGGCTGAAGCAAGAGAATCGCCTAAACCCAGGAGTTGGAGGTTGCTGTGAGCTGTGACGCCACAGTGCTCTCTACCAAGGGCGAGAAAGTGAAACTCTGTCTCTACAAAAAATAAATAAACAAAAATTAAATTGAAGAGCAAACATTTCTCCACCCTAGAAATTCAGATTTGGATTTCAAATGCACATAATTAATCCCAATGAGAGCAAGGAGCAAACGCACACACACGTAAGCACACATGTGCACACTGCATGCACATGTACACACGCGCACGCACACGGCTGAAGTGTGAAACCTGAGCGAAGCCAAAGCCCTTGGCCGGGCATTGGAGGCCCCGGTTGAGCCCTCTTCCCTTCCCTCCCACCATTTTCCATCACAGACCCACCCTCTTCCCTTCTCTCCTCTCCAGCCAATCACAGCCCAGCTCACCCATAGCCATCTTCCTATAGGCCAGTCTCGCTGGCACTCAAGTGCACAGTGATCTTTGTCTTGGTCCTCTCTGTCCAGGGACACCTCTAGTAGTCACATCACTACCCCTCCAAGAGTCAAAGGGAAGACAGGAAGTGACACTGGGTTAAGCGTGTGCCTTAGCAAGTGCCAAGTCCTCTATGCAGATCTTTGCGTATTCTTGTCCTTTCTCTCCTAAACGAGGTAGTGAGTCACTCAGGGGAGCGACCCTGTCTCAGGCACCTCCAAAGGCCACGTTGAGCTTTGCTGTAGAACACGTGCACAGTATCTTACCAGCAGACCCTGGATTGTGCAGACTCACTACCTGCACCCCTGCAGACTGAAGCCAAACCCTCAGCCAGGGCTTCTCCCGCCCCCACACTTCCTCAGCACCCCTCTGTCACCTCCCAGTACAAGCATTTTTCAAGTCTGAGGCTTTAGCTCAAGTTTGAGTTTTGTCCTGAAGAATATATATATATATATATATTTAGAGAGCTGATTAGAACATGAATTTGAAAGATGGTTCTTTTCTTGGCCTTAGTCCTGCTGGGTATTTTTGCTTTGTTAGAAAATTAGCCATAGCACCTTCAAAGGCCTTCGCTTGTGCTCGGTGAACCAAGCCAGACTGGACCTCTGAAGGGAGGTCCATTTTATGTTGGCAAAGCTCCACTTTTTGTTTCTAAGGAGGAAAGAGTCTGAGGAGCACAGGTGATCTGGGGGGCTCTTTATGCCCAGACCTGATCCAACTTTGATGGGGAAAAGGCCAGGCTCTTAGAACTATACAAGCTGAGGAAAAAAGAGACCAACACTGGCCAAGCAATCTTCAATTATGCTAAGTCCAGAGATTTTAAAAATATTATTCCCTGTCATGATTCCTGGGCCTACCCAGATGTGTTCTGGCTGAGTTGGCCTGGGCTGAGCTGGGCTGGACTAGCAGCTCTGGGACTGGTATGTAGCCAGCTGTGCTTTCTTTGAAGATCTCTCTCTCTCTCTCTCTCTCTGTGTCTCTCTCTCTGTTCAAGGCTTCCTCCAACTCCTGATCCACAGCTGCCTCCAGGAACTTCCTTCTGGAAGCCCTCTTGTGTTTTGAATTCTGTTACTACTCTTTTTTTTATAAACAAATTCTCTTCCTTTTAATGGGAAAAGGTGTCAGGACAAATACATATCCATTTTCCTATTAGATTCTGAACTTCTCCAATGGGAAAAAACAGCTGTTTTTTTTTTTTCTTTATTGAATGAACTAGAAGAAACTCTTTATTACTCATCAACTTCAAAGAGATTATACTAGGCCCGTTGGGCAGGACTACTGAACAGCTTTTCTTATAAAGAAGAGACCAGGACATGTTGGGATTTTATTGGATTAGAAGTTTCCCTTAATAGTCGAGTTTTAGTGTCTGGTAGGAGGAAAGTTACATGTGCTTGAGTGCCAGGGACTGTGCAAAGAGCTGAGGATGTAGAAATAAATGAAATACAATCCTTGGCCCTCCCAACCAGATGAAGCAGGTGGACTCCAGCACTCTGTGCCAGGAATGAGCAGGGCAGTGCAGCAGTGATGAGCACCAGGTCTTGGATAAGAGGGTGGAGCACACACCAGCTCTGCCACTACGGGCTTTGTGGTATTGGACCAACTTCTTAGCTTCTCTGGGCCTTATATTTTGCATCATAAGTTGGGGTTAATTATAACAGCCATGTTACAGGATTCCTGTGAGGATTCAGTGAGTTGAAATAGTTAAAGTACCTAAGCACAGTGGGTGGCCCTGGAACATGTTTATCGCTGTCGTGAAGAAGATGTGGAGGAAGTGTGTGGGTGAGCAAAGGAAGGTGCAGCTGACTTTTTGAAGAGGTAAGGACAGCTTCAAAGAGCAGGTGACATTTGCTTTGTACCCTGAAAGATGAGTAGGAGTTCAGTAAAGGAGGGTGGCGCGAGGCATCCTGGCCACGGGGAGTGTGGTCAGAGGCAGAGAGAAGGCGACGGCTGAAAGGAGCAGAGGGCTGGACTCGCATTTGGCTTGAGGAAGGGAGTCCGGGCACAAACTGAGTGTGGAAAGGCGAGTTTATGCCAGATTGGGAAAGGCCTTGAGCTCCATGTAATAGGTCACTAGTTCTTTCATGTAAATCGCATACACCGTGTCTGCATGCTCAATAAACACTAGCAACGTTATTATTACTGTTGTTATTAAGTCTTTTACAGGCTTCATCTCAGTGAATTTCACAATATCCCTAAGAAGTAGACTCTATTATCCCTATAAAGATGAAGAAGGAAGGAATAAAAAGGTTAAGTAATTTGTCCAGTGTCACTGAACCAGTACAGGGCAGAGCCAGTAGGTAGCAGAGCTGGAACTTGAACCTTGGCCCATGGGATCCCACAGCCCGTGCTGCAAGGCTTGATGTGGTGCTTCCTCGTAATCCTTAAGGCTGCTGCCCTGAGATAGTGCTTCCTAGTTAAAAGGGATTGAATGAGACCATACTATAGCTTACTTTTAAAGAAATAAAAGCACCTAATAAAGCAGTCTGACATGGCCCTTAGATGAATGAGTTTACCTTTATGCTGGGGTGTATCTCAGGCAGGCTGGGTGGGGAAATCAGGCTGTCTCCCCAAGGCCCAGGCCCTCAGAAGTGTGGCCATGTGTTGCCCTGATTCCCTTAGCACGGGAATTGCCATGATACCCCAGTTAGCATTTCCAGGGAGACTACTTGGCAAGACTGAGTGACAGCTGGACACCCTCTCCTGTAGGGTCAGTCTTGGATAAGGTGATGCAAGTGACCAGGCCTTGTAGAACAGCCCAAACATCTCTCAATGAGACCAGGCCCTGCAATACCATCTCTCCAACCCATTCATGGACCACTGGGCTTTCACGTCCTGGGTTGATTCTTTAGGTTCTCTCTCCGCTTCTTTTGGGAGACTGTCACTGGTTAAAGACACTTAGTCACGGTGTCTCTGGCACCTCCTGGGAAGTAGCTGGGCAGAGAAGAACAGGACACCACCAGGAAAGCAGACAACAGGCACCAGGGAGTTTTCCTTCTCCAAACACTTCCCTGGTTATTGTTCATTGCTGTCTTTCATTCAGAGGTTAAGAAATCTCTGGAGATTTGCCCTGGGACAGCTCATGAGCCTTCCATTGCAGATCTACAAAGAGCCCGGATTGGCCCCACAATTCCCTCTCAGTTCTTGTCTGTCCCTTTGTAACACTGACTCCACTTCGTAGTGCGTGATTTTGTAGTTTTCTCCCCCTCTTTGTTCCCCTGACTGTGAGCTCCATGTGGGAAGGGACCACATCTACTTTTTTCCCTACTGTGACCAGCCCTGGGCATAAACGCGGCATGTGCATCACTGCGAGTTTCTTTTCTATCTTCTTCACTGTCACTGGCACATTCTCCTCTTTCTAGCCTCTAAAGTATTGGGGCCTCTCAAAACTTGCTCCTAGTTTACCTTCATCTTTCACTTTTTCCCAAGCCTTCTCACTCAGGAATACAGCTTGAGAAGTCTACTTGACATCTTTGTCTATAGGCTTAAAGGGATCTCACACTCCCAGTGACCAAGGCAATTCCCGAGAGCTTGGCCCCTTCCCAGTGTTCTGAGTAAATGGCTCCATTAGGAAGAGATATGGACAAGCCTAGGAATCCTTCTGACACTTCCTTATGGTTTAAACTGCCCCCAGGTGGATCCCCAGATAGGCTTGTTTTTACCTCTTGTCTGCCTCTCAAATCCACCTGCTTTCCCCGTCACTGCACTCCTCTTCCCGGTCTGCACTTCCGTGCCCTTTACCAACTGGCTTATTATGGAGCCTTTCAGCTTCTGTGCTGGTCTCCGTTCTCCATGCCCCAGCCAGAGGGTCCTTGAAATGTGAATCTGATCATGTCACTCATTATTACCCTGCACACACACGCACACATGCGCACACACACACACAGCATGGGTTTTAACAAGCCTTGCATATTTGAGAGCTGCACTCTCTGGCTGACTTCATGTGATCTCTCAGCCTCATGTCCGGTAGGTGCACCTGTTGTACAGTCAAGACAGCTCCAGCCCAGTCAACTCCCAAGGTCTTCCCTGCCCACACAAAGCTCACACATCCTTGCCATGCCAAATGCTGGGAGGGCAGCTGTTCTTGCCGCTGGCCTGCCTCTTGGTCTGGCCTGCATATTGACTCCAGCCACAATCTGGCCTGTGTGTTTTCTTTTAGATTAAAGTTGAATGCGAGTCTTAAACTCCACATGATGTAGAGAACTCCCTCAGAATGAGCTCCTTGAAGGGAGGTGGGACTCAAAGCACACTCTTTCTAACCTCATCCTTTCTTTCTGCCTATTCAGCCTCCACCCTTTTAAAGTCAGGAGTGGGACTGAGATAAGTGGGGCTGCCTTACAAGGCAGATATGAGGTCACTGCTTCTGCAAATACATGAGCCATCCTCCCGCTTTGGAATATAGGAACCCTGGGCCACCTCTTGGATCCATGGGGCCATGGCAGGAACTGAGTAGAAAGACCTCCAAAGAGTTTCATGTATAGAATCCTGTTTCATATAAAAGACGCTCAGTGGGCACAGCATGAAACACTGCTGGGTGGACACAGAGATGAGAGGGAGAGTGGCTTCCATTGAAGAAGCTCACAAAATGATGGTGAATGGTGTATCAGGCACCCATGACCATCCACTGTTACCTGCTGGTGGCCGTGGTCTGCCCTGCGGGACCCTCTTCAACCTTCCACCTCTGTCCTCACTGCTACCTCCAGCCTGAAGTTGACCTTCATGAACAGCCTTGGCCCAAGCATGGAGCAGGAGCTATTGGCAAGGGCTTTATGGGGCGGGAGAGGAAGCTGTGTGTCCCACCAATGGGTACCATGAATCCTAGTGAGATAGGGAATTGGCAGGCCTGTGCATAAGCCAAGGTCTCTAATAAAACAAAAGGCAGTGGAAAAATTGGCCAAAACCAGCTAAAACCCAGATGGCCATGAAAAAATGACTTCAGCTTACCCTCACTGGTCATCATTACCTGCTAATAAGGTATTAGCATATATATATTAGCACTCCCTTCAGCCCCAGGATTGCTTACAAGGTCAGTAACTCCCAGAAGTTACTGTATAAAGTGTAAAAATAGAAGAAACCTTCAGTTCTGGGAAATGCACACCACTTTCTCAGAAATCTTATGAATAATCCTCCCTCCGCTTAACATGAAATTAAATAGAAGGCATAAAATAAGACCCTGGGAACCACCAGCTGCTACTCTGTCACTCTGAGAGATAGCTGCTGCCTTATCTATGGGGCAGCCTTCTTTTTCTTTTTCTTACTTTAATAGACTTTCTTTTGCTTTACTTCATTGGCTCACTCTTAAATTCTTTCCTGCCTGAAGCCAAGAACTCGCTGGCCATCAGGTTAGACCCCCACTTTTGGGGGACCACCGTCTGTATCACTAGGGTGCTTTCAGACTGGAACTCAAGTTGGGGGTCCCAATCGGGACAGGGGTGAAAGGAGTATGGGTAGAATGTCCATAGCCAGGCTGACCATAGCCAGGCTGACCTGCAGGTGCAGGCTGTGCAGACGTGTGCTTCAGAGAACAGGCGGAGGTCACATAGAGACTCACCGTGGTTACTGGCTGCATGCAGGGAAATGGACACCTTTGCTAGCACTTTAATTAATTCACTCCCTTGCTCAGTCATTAAATAAATGCATTTTTTTGCAATAATCTGGGTTTTTAAAATTTTTTTTGTTAAATCATAACTGTGTACATTGATGCATTTATGGGTTTCAGTGTACTGATTTGATATACAATGTGAAATGCTTACACATCCATCACAATTATACTCTTTTCTGAATAGTTTTGAAATGTACAATTGCATCATGCACATTAGGTGAGGTTCCCCCCAAACACCCTCCCTCTTCCCACTGCCCCTCCCCTCCTCTTACCTTCTGTTTTCTGGAATATAGTTATGTTTTACTATTCATATTAATGCGTAGGTGCTTATATATTGATTTCATAGTAGTTCTGAGTACATTGGATACTTTTTTTTCCATTCTAGAGATACTTTACTAAGAAGAAGATGTTCCAGCTCCATCCAGGTAAATATAAAAGATGTGAAATCTCCATCTTTTTATGGCTGCATAGTATTCCTTAGTGTACATATACCACAATTTATTAGTCCATTCATGGGTCGATGGGAACTTAGGCTATTTCCATGTCTTGGCAATTATGAATTGGGCTGCAATAAACATTCTGGTGCAGATATCTTTGTTGTAAAATAATTTTTGATCATCTGGGTATACACTTATATACTTACCTATACGTCAGTATACAGTATACTTACCTATACTTCAGGATTGAATGGTAGGTCTACTTTTAGTTCCTTGAACAGTCTCCAAACTTCTTTCCAAAAAGGTCATATTAGCTTACCTTCCCACCAGCACTGTAGAAGTGCTTACTTCTCTCTGCATCCACACCAAGATCTGTAATTTTGGGATTTTGTGATGTGGGCTAATCTTTCTGGAGTAAGATGATATCTCAAAGTGGTTTTGATTGGCATATCTTTGATGATTAAGGATGCTGAGCATTTTATTATATGTTTGTTGGCCATGCACCTGTCTTCATCAGAAAAGTTTCTCTTCAAGTCTCTTGCCCAGAGGGAAATGGGCTATTTGTTCTTTTCTTATTGATTAGTTTGAGTTCTCCATAGATTCTAGTTATCATTGTCAGAAGCATAACCTCCAAAAATCTTCTTCCGTTCTGAAGTTTGTTTGTTTCCTTTACTTACTGTGCTCTTGGCTGTGCAAAAGCTTTTTAGTTTAATTAGATCCCAGTAATGTATTTTTGATGTTGCTTCAATTGCCCAGGGGTTCCTCCTCATACAATATTCTCCCAGGCCGATTTCTTCAAGTGTTTTCTCTGCACTCTCTTCTAGTATTTTTATAGTTTTGTGTCTTAACTTTAAATCTTTTATCCAGTGAGAAACAGTTTTTGTTAATGGTGAAAGGTGGGGATCCAGTTTCAGTCTTCTACAGTTCACCAGTCAGTTCACCCAGCACCGTTTGTTAAATAGGGAGTCTTTCCTCCACTGAATGTTTTTGATAGGCTTATCAAAGATCAAATGACAATAAGTAGCTGGGTTAATCTTTTGGTTCTTTATTCTGTTCCATACATCTACTTCTTGTGCCAGAACCATGCTGTTTTGATCACTATAGATTTATAGTATAGCCTTAAGTCTGGTAACATGATATCTCCTGACTTGTGTTTATTTCTGAGTAATGTATTGGCTATTTGAGGTTTTTCTGATTCCATATAACATGAAGTGCTATTTTTTCAAGATCTTTAAAGTATGACAATGGTGCTTTAATAGGGATTTCATTAAATCTGTAGATGGCTTAGGGTAGGATGGACATTTTAACCATGTTGATTCTTCCCAGCCATGAGCATGGTATGTATTTCCATTTGTTAACATCTTCAACTATTTCTTTTCTCAGAGTTTCATGGTTCTCTTTATAGAGACCTTTCATGTCCTTTGTTAGGTAAATTCCCAGATATTTCATCTTCTTTGGCACTATGGTAAAAGGAATAGAGTCCTTGACTATATTTTCAGCTTGACTATTGTTGGCATATATAAAAGCTACGATTTGTCAGTGCTGAACCTGA